>MU226631.1:72789-83641 GCA_018584345.1 Thuja plicata
ATAAAGGGTCTGGGTGATCATTCCCACTGCCACCGACACTCTTTCCCTGAATTTTCATCATAAACAATAGATACTAATTTAATTAAATTCATTCATTTAAAAATGAAATATGATCAAATAAATTTAAAGAACTTTAAAATATTTACTTGTGTATCAATGCCAAATATTATATTGAGAAAATCACCAGTCATCATTCCATCATCCTCTTCCTCTCTCTCGGCAGTATCAAATGTGCACAGGGCTCCACAAGAATGACAAAAATGACCCCTCACAGACTGACCATGGTCACCCTCGACTAGAGGAGTGGCACACTGAATGAGAGTCTGTGTCAGAGCACTAATCGTGCCTAGTCTGTCCATCTCCACGTGTTCCTTCACATTAGAAGGAATACTAACATGATCCACCCGTGGCTTGCCACTAGGAAAGCTAGGTGCATTAGGGTCACGATGTGCCATAGGTCTATCAAATGATGACTCCCCACCTCTACCTTGAGACTCTAGAAATTCAAAATAATTTGGCACTTCCTTCAAGACAAACTCACAATAGAGTTTCCTCAGAAAATAGATAGGAACCTCAGGATTGTTATAGGGAGGGGAATCAAAGACCATCCACCATCTGTCCCAAAAATTTGTTTTTATATCTTCATTCAAGCACCAGTGAATTGGGATCCTCCTTGTTGTGGGTTTAAGAGTTTCAATTTCCCCTGCCATTTTAAAGAGTTTGCAAAAGTTGGCTTTTGTGATTTTTTTTTTTATGTCCTCATATGATAATTTATTTGCATAATATTGTTTTTGTTCTTCTCTTTTGTCATGCCATAAATTTAGTTGCCCACTAACTGAACCTACGTGGGTCAAGATCAATTATAATGATTTTGAAAGTGTTGACCTTCTAGGATTTGTACCAATAGAATCTTTTAACCTCCTAATTAAAGATTCTATTTTTTTTTTCCCTTTTTCTATTTGGTTTATCAAGTTTTCATGTGTTCCAAGAGGAGGTTTCTCAATTGGCAAGGACGGTTGGGGTTCATTTTCTTGGTTATTTTCAGCATCCATTTGTTCATGAGGAGAAGATGGAGGGTTTGCTGAGGATTTTCTTTGGGGATATCATTCATTGATGGAAATTAAAATAAAATCTATTTAAAAACTCTAATTAAACATAAAATTTAAGAAAAGAGACTTTGACAATCAAATTTGAATAAAAAATAAAAATTAAAGCTAAATTTCAATACAAATAACATTCATGGTTGTAGAATCACTTACCTCTTCTTCCGGTTCGACCTTTTTGATGTCGTAGAGCCATTTTTTGCTTCATTTTGATGGAGAAAACCTCACAATGAATCGCGTATGTGCTATTATGAAGAGAAAAACAACAAGCCGCGAGTTTGGAGAAGGAAAATAAGCCACAAAAGTGGCTGCCCAAACCATAGGGCAACGCGGGCTATAGGGTGTGCACCCTATGGATTAGGTATTCCAAACCATAGGGTGTGAGCCCTATGTGCGGATGGGGGCCAAAAAGGTATTTGGCACCTTTTTGGTCCCCCATCTTGGTGCATATACCCTTAAATAACTTGAACTTGTCAAATTCTTCAAATTTCTCTCTCAAATATGTAACCCACATCATCCTAGAAAAATCATCAAAAAAAATTATAAAGTAGCTTTCACCATAATATGATCTAGTTCTTGTATAAACACACAAATCCGTATGCACCAGATCCAACTTCCCTTTTGTTGAATAAGCTTTGCTTTTAAAAGTGCTTCTATTTTTCTACCCCATAATACACTCTCTACACATAGTGTTAGATGGATTCACAATCTTAGGTATATATCTTACTACTTTTGTCATACTCGCCTTCACATTGTTATCAAAGTTAACATGACAAAATATTTTGTGCCATAACCAACTATCATCAACCTTCACAATAAAACAAGAAGCTTTAGATGTGTTCAATTCAAATACATTACCTCTATATTTAGTACCAAATGTGATCAAGTCTCCTAATTTAGTTCTGATAGAGCATTTCCCATCAATAAATTTCAACTGATAACCCTTGTCCACTAATTTTCCAACACTCAACAAATTATGCTTGAGTCCATTAACAAGTAATACATTGTCAATATTAAAGTATTCCCATCTAGAGAAATAGATCCTATTATAATGATAAGCTTAGGAGTATTGTCACCAAATATTACAACACCACCATCATGTCTTTTCAAACTCACAAACTTATTTTTATTTCTAGTCATATGATGTGAACAACCACTATCTATAACCCATTCAGATTTATTTTCAACACAAGATACTAAGACATTTTCCTCATGCATAGGTTCATCATCTTTAATGGAAATATATCCAATTTCATCATCATCATCATCATCATCATCATCATCGTCATCGTCGTCATCGCCATCATCATCATCATCAGATACACCTTCACTAGCATAATAACATTCCTTGTCTTTTGAATACTTAGACTCAAAAAACTTAGGTCTGTGCTTCAGAACTCTTGTAGGGCATCTAGATGCAAAATGACCAATCTTGTTACATGAAAAACATTTAAAAGGTAATTTGCCTTCAAATTTTCCGTTACCTCTCTTTTCTCTTCTAGAAATTAGTGCCATGACTTCATCTAGCTTTCTTTATTTTTCATGCATATGTTCCCATTCATCAACATAGTCTCCAATCTCTTCTCTCAGGTAACCACTGCTGGTGCTCGCATTTTGCGATAAGGTATTTTCATTCTTATGCATGGTCGCCTTGATTTCCAACTTAACCTTAGGTAAAGAATCTCCCAATTCTATGGCCTCAAAAATAGTTAGCTTTCTGATCGACATCTCTCTAGTAAAGTTCAGTGTCAAAGGTATAATCTCATCTATAGCCTGTACACTAGTTTTGTAGATAGGTGTCAAAGATCTAAGTATCTTCGCAATCACTTCTTCCTCACTATAAGTGCCTCCAGAGTTTCTGATGCCAGTAACCACTTATGTATTTCTCTGTGTATATAACCTAATCTTCTCATATTCTCTCATCTTCACTGATTCCATTTTTGTCTTCCAGTTTTGTAGCTTTTCAAGTTTAGTGAACTTATCTCCAATATACAATGCTTCTAATATTGTCCATATCTCATGTGCACAGTCCAGGTCTTTTACTTCTATGAATTCACCTTCAGAAAGTATGTTGATCAAGGATTTCCTTGAAACCATATTACATGAAAATAGCTTCTTTTCATCTTCAGTAGCCTTCTCTAATTCATCCTCGGTCACTATCTTTTCACTCTTATTTGTGATCATCCAGTAGTCAATTCCCAAACATAGTAAGTGTGCTCTCATCTTGTTCTTCCAACTGTCAAAGTTTTCAGGATCAAATTTCAGACTATCCTTCCTGTCATAAGTCATCTTTAGGATCACCTCAATATGTTAATCTTTCTCTCAAAAGACCAGTAGCTCTGATACCAATTGTTAGGAATAACAATCCACAAGACAACTGAGAGGGGGGTGAATCAGTTGTAATATAGATTATTAATCTTTAAAATTTATAAGCCAAAAATTCAATGCAAATGATAACACATTAAATTCCAACACCATAAAACAATACTTGTTGTGGAGGAAACCCTATTAAAGGTAGAACCCTGGTGGGAATTATCACCCATAAATAATGTACTGAGAGTATAGTATCCCTGTTGAAAGTTTTAGCCCTGTTAGGAGCTTATTACAACATTAAAATACACAGTCCCTGTTAGGAGACATACCCTATTAGGAGTCAAGAAAAATTAGTAGGCTCACTACCCAGACTGAAGGCATTATATTTTTCCATTAGTATGCTTAGAGAAAAATATGATCTACACCATCAGTTTACTCTACGCCGACAGACAGGACACAACACTATCCAACGCCAAGGTTACCCAAAAAACACTGTTAAGTGTTACCCAATGACAAAAAGGTAAGAGATACCCGACGAGTAACAATAGTGCTACCCGATAGAACATAAAAGAGAGGAACCCAATAGATACAGGGATCCTAACAAACATTTCAGTCAAGGAACGCCGATAGACTACAAGTTCAAACCGACGACTATGAACCAATAGTCAGTTACATTCCGCAAAAAGTGGATCTGACTTTCCATGTCAGATAAATCACTGAAGTTGTATTTATAACTTCTTAATTTTCTTTTAAATCCATTATGTGTGGAGGAAGCAATGTAATTGTTATTGTTTTAATTAGTTTTACTGTTTTAAAACATGCAAACTAAAGATCAAGGTCAAGTTGTAAACCTTGGATCTGAGAGTTAACATTGTAAAATGTGAATTACAAGATAGGTCAAATACTTGTATAAATAGGTGCTCGATCCATTTAGAATATTTTTTTTTCAATGAAGATAGTAGCCACGAAGAACAAATAAAGACCAGACAGAGAATTCATGCAGAAGAACACAAAAAGAATCAAATCAATTTTCAAGAACAGAACAGAGGCGTCCGACAAGAAGAGAAAAGGTATTCATCAATCACTTAAGGTGATATTATTGTTGTAAAAGCTTTAATGGATCTGTAAATCAGAAATAGTAGATTGCATACAGTCAGGTCAACATTTGTACTCATTCTAACAAGTGTAGTACACTAATGAAATCCTTTCAAGAAAGGTGAGCTTAACTGTCCTTTTGTTAATCTCATAACTGAGTGCACACTTAAATTAGTGTTTCTAAATCTCTTAATAGAATAGATATTAATAGGTCTCCACCTTAATACTCTTAACAGGGTAGATCATCATAAGTGATCAAATTGTAAGCCTTAACCGGCTCCTTTCCATTCTGCAGATAGTGAAGTTATGTGGGTGTCATCCCCACCGCATTTTTTACTTCCTAAAAGGAGTTTTCTATGATACCATATCTTGTGTTATGTGTTTGTCAATTTCATGAATGTTTTTATGAATGATTGAAAACTATTAAATATTGTGAACAAACAGTAGATACATAAGAAAAAATAACAGTAATGGTTGGTAAATCAGAATTGAATGATTACTAATGATGAATTGTGTAAGGTGCTAAAAGTTTTAGAGGTACTGATTTACCCCTCCTCTCTCAGTACTACTTGCCATTAATTCCAACAATTGGTATCAGAGCTAAGTATCTTCTTGAAAATCTTAAAGGCTTAAGAGAAAAGATCATACAATGGAGAAGTACAAACTTGATAAGAATATTGAGAACAAAAATCTTGAGCTAAAGATGTTCTATGAACAATATAAAGAAGCAAGAATCAAGATGAGAGAGCTGCTAGATGAAAGAAAAGGTATGGCTACCCAGAACAATGAAATATACTATCAAGAAGAAGAGATTCCAAATTTCTTTAAATATTCAGGATCAAATGCAAGTAATACATCAGATACATTAGAAGAGAACATCACAAATCTAAAGGAGATTAATCTACATCTGACAGAGAAAATAAAGATGCTACAACTCAGTCAAGAGACCCAAATGGTAAGAATGATTGATGTGATGAGTTCTGCCAGAAAAGATAAAATAGAAAGAACACTTGCTATTGGTGATAGATGGAAGATTTCAGAGAAACTACAAGAAAAGGAAATAGAAATTAAAAGACATGTTGAGCATTACCATGATCTCACAAATCAAATTATCCTTATGAGTCAAGAATAAAATAGAATAAATGTGGAACTCATTGAGAGAATATAGATTATCGGTGAACTAAGAGAAGAAAATGAAAAGCTAAAGCATGAGGTTAGAATTCAACAACAACATAATGAGATTATCAGAAAGGCTAAAGAAAGCAATAAAAGAATGGATGACTTTCTTGAAGGACAACGAAGAGTCAACAACAACAACGGTATAGGCTTTATAAAAAATGGAGAATCATCAAATCCAAAGAATGTCTACGAAAATCCAAGACCAAGAAAGATAACATGCAAGCACTATGGAAAGCAAGGGCACACATCAAATGCATGCAAAGGTAAAATGAAAGATACTCCTGAATCTACACCTACATCTTCATTCATAGGATTATGTTATAAATGTAACAAGAAAGGGCATAAGGCTTATGAATGCAAGAGAAAGATAGAAAAGCCAAAGAAGGAAACCTACATGGACAAATACTGTCCTACATGAAAGATGAATGGGCACACATTTGAAGAATGCTGGAAAAAGAAAAAAAAAGCATGGAAACCAAAAGGTAAAGAAGTTCCTTATTAGCCAAAGAGAATCGGTAATCAATATGTATGGGATTACAATACTTGGACAAACTATACAGCATGTGGTAGATATGGTCACATTGCTGCAAACTGCATGAGAGCATGGACCAAAAGGTCTAGAGGCTAGTCAAAACCTGGAATGAAATGCTTACACTGTCATAAAGTTGGTCACCTCAAGAAAGATTGCAAAGACAGATTGACAGAAACAAGCACATATCCCAATGGTAACATCATTGAAGATATCTGGAGGGCGAGAGACAAAATGTGGATAAAAGCTTCGAGCAATGATGAAGCTGGACCAAGCAATGAAAATGGTGACACCCCATCCAATGTATCCGGTGACACCACCAACCCCACTTGAGCTGAACAAGTAAGTATGGAACTACACTATACCAAGTTATATTTCGCATCAGTTCCATTATATAAATTGATAAATAGTCAAAATCTGCATGAACCAAAGATGCATACTACTTTACTTGTTACTAATCTAAGAATGCAAGGCCATCGGTAAACACTTACTGAAAATCATCGGTGAACACAATAATGAGTTGTTTATGCTTACCAGAAATTATCGGTCAACTAGTAAATATGGTAAACTACCAATGTAACCCGATGACCATCGGTAAGAAAGCAAAGTTCAGAAGTAGTCATGACAGAATACTGATATTCATCGGTAAAATCAAAGTGGTCAAAAACTTCCCTAAGCATCATATCTTCACCGATGATGATTGGAAACATCCTCCCAATGAAACCTGTCTTCATGTCTCGACAAGTTGTTGAGCATTTATTGCAAAGACTTAGGTCAAAAAGTATATAAATAGTCGACATGACAACTTCATTTTTCACCCGCGATTTGAAGAGAAAGTAGAGTGACATCAAAGTGATTAAAGAGAATAAAGAACCATCTACAGATTGATTCAGATCACAGAGAATAGATTCCTCATCACTATTGCGAATCAAAGTAAGTACCAAAGGCACCGAAAGATCTATGTCATTGTTTGTCAAGAAAGCCCTAATTTTGAGAAACCCTAAATACTTGAAAAATAATGGAAACCACATCGAGAACTGCTAAGTTAAAGAATGAAAAGAAGAATATGGTGAAACTAATCAAGAATAGCACATGTGTAGAACCTAAGTACAAAATGTGTCTAGAAATTACATCAAAACCTGATGAAGCCGATGCATTTTCAAAAATTCCACCTAGGGTTTTTCTCATAGAACATGTTAGGTCTTATATTCACTGCAAGATCGCAGAGATAGGTGATCTAGAAATGGATGAAGCTTTTAAGAAGCTATGTGATGCCGAAGGAAAAATAAAAGAAGAACACAAAATTTTGGAGGTCAAAGGCTTAACCAATGCCCTATATTTCCTGAGGGAATTCAAAATAGAATGGATTAGGTTAGTCTTGAGAAAGATGCATGACAAAAAACTATGGCTAGACCAACCCAAGAAAATAACAAAGGATGTTCTTCATGTTGTCACTGGTTATCCAATAACCGAAAAACCTAGGGCACACAAACATCCATCCATGAAAGAAGTTACAAAACTCACCAATGCAGAAGGAGACAACAGAGGTCTCAAAGTAAACACAATCACCGACGAAGAGTTAAAATTTGGTGCATGTGTTATTGGTTACAAAAATTTTTAGGCTAGCAGAGTGAACAAAATTTCTACAACAGCGGTAAGCATAGCTTACAAGATTGTAACAAAAGGAATTTAGATGGATCTATGTGAGATCCTATTGAAACAAATTGATGAAAATATGATCAAAATTAGGTCTGCAAAGAGCAACACATGTAAGTTTGGATCACTTATCATGTGTACATTTTTCTATTTTCAAGAATACTTTCCTTTAGTTGGAAAATTTGTACGGGACTCTACCAAACCAGTAACCCAGCAAATTAGTGAACTGATTAAATCACTAGGAGACAAATTTGATTCTATCATGTCTGCATACTTCCTTGAGTTCAAGGAAAAGATGAGGGAAAGAAGCAGGATTCATGAACAACTAGTTGAAAAACACAAATATGAGATATGTTTCATGGCAAACACAGACTACACACATATCAAACCGATTGTACCAAGAACAGCTTGGTTAGCACCATTACACTATGAGATCAATATTGATCTAGCTACAAGTGCAATTGAGGAACTGATCAATGAGCCCGTTGATAAGAAACAACCAAGGTTTGGAACATATGAGGAGGCCAAATCTAAGATAAAACAAGGCCTAGAAGTCAAGAAGACTATAAACAAGAAAGATAAAATGGTTAAGAATCTCAAGAAGATTCTATCGGTCTCAGAAGAAGAGCAGGATCAACAAGAGGAAACCGATGAACAGGGCACCATCGGTGAAGAACTAGAAGAAAAGAAATCAGATACAGAGGCTACTGAATCTGATACACCTCCATCTCCACCTCCTGCAAAGAAGCAAATAATACAAAGTATAATAGCTGCTACCGATACCACACCACTTAAGAAAGGTCAAGTAAGGACCTATATAAGGAAGCAGCCAACAAAAAGAAGAAAACACTAGTAGAATTGGCCCCTACTTTTGACAAAAAATGGTTGAATTATCTACTCAAAATTTTTGAAAGACCCACAAATCGCTTTGTCATTTTTTTTCTGGTCGAAAGTTCAACACATCCTTGTTAATGTCAAAATTTGTATGCAAACTTGGTTGAAATTGGCATCTTGAAATGTCCATATTATTTGTCAAAACTTTGACCAATGTTCATCGAAATGTTTGACCGATCCGACCAGGATGTCAAACCCATGATGCATATTTTCCACAGACAATGGTCAAAACTTTAAACTGGCCTAAGTTAATGTTTTGACCAAATTTGGTTGAAATGTTTGACCCATCCGACTATGATGCCAAACCCATGATGCAAACTTTCGACACAGAATGGTCGAAACGTAAAATGACATAAGTTTATGTTTCGACCAAGGGATGTCAAAATTTTGATCAATATTGAATTTAAAAAAAAAAACAAATTCTGAAACCAAATAGCCTCAGTTTTGGTACTCGGTTTAAATAGAAGATGGACCAATAACAAATTTCTTATTTCTCTCTAACAAATAAGTCTTGAACCAAGTGACAAGATATAAGTTAAAGTAGACTTGCGATCTAGAGAATTACTTACATAATCTGAATTTGTGTAGTCCACCGAGTTGAAATCAATGCTCGTTGTGTAGTGAATCCCAAAATTTTGAGTACCTTGATTGTAGTAGAGAATTGCTTGGCTACTTTCTAGTGCAAGGGGCTGACACATGAATCGAGAGACCATGACCGCAACATCTGAAATGTCAATTCTTATGAGTCAAATAGATGAGATCCCCAACAAGTTGTTGCTGCAATGTACCAACAACAATAGTTGTTGATCTGATTTATTTCTCGATTGTCGGTACTTTGCAGCAACAACTTGTTGGGGATCTCATCTATTTGACTCACAAAAATTGACATTTCAGATGTTGTGGGCATGGTCTCTCGATTCATGTGTGGGCCCCATGGGTTGCACTAGAAAGTAGCCAAGAAATTCTCTACTACAATCAAGGTACTCAAAATTTTTGGATTCACTACACAACAAGCATTGATTTCAACTTGGCGGACTACACAAATTTAGATTGTGTAAGTAATTCTCTGGATCACAAGTCTGCTTCAAGTTATAGCTTCTCACTTGGTTCAAGACTTGTTTGTTAGAGAGAAAGAAGAAATTTTTTATTGGTCTATCTTCTATTGAAGCCGAGTAGCAAAACTGAGGCTATTTGGTTTCAAAATTTTCTCATTGAGTTTGGTATTCAATCTAAACAACCATCAATCATATTTTGAGACAATCAATGTGCTACTCAAATCTCATGTATCCCAATCCATCATCAAAGGACCAAGCATATTGACATCCAGATACACTACATTGTGGATCTCATTCATGGACAAGTCATCAGTCTACTATTGCCCAACATCCAAGCAAGTTGACAATATTTTTACCAAAACCTTCACGTAAAGAAAGTATTCTTATTTGTTAACTTTGTTGGAGGTGTGGGAGGCTTCATCTTGTGGGGGGCATACCTGGTCTTTCCTTACTCTAGAGGTCCTTTCTCTCTCCATTTGGAGGGAGAGGGGTCAAATCTATTCTATGTTTTGTTAGAGAGGCTTCTTCCCTTTGGGGGAAGTTTTTAATGTACATGGATCTCTCAACTAGTAATTATTACAAATATTAATTGTGATCATACCCATTAAATTTTTATTTAAAGAAAATTCAAATCTTACTAAAAGTGGCTCACCATCATTACTTAGTTTTTCTAAGCCTCCATTACTATTCTGTCAAACCCACTCATGAATACAATCTCCTTTCTCCCTGCAATAAAAAGCTGTATCACATTTGCAAGTTTAGATATAATCCATACCAAATATATTTAGGATGTGACAGATTACCATGCAAATAGATTCATAACAGATTTTATGATAAGTGATTCTTACCCTCCTTTATAAACTACTGAAAAGCTAAGGCATTCTCCTTCTATAGGTTGAACATGCAACTGAAGTGACTCACAACAAGGGGGACCTGCAACATAACAATTTCTAGGTGATGAGTTTTACATAAAGCATATCTTTAGTATTACAGCTGCAGTCAAATATTAACTTATTTATATTTAGACC
>MU226631.1:127843-144272 GCA_018584345.1 Thuja plicata
ATGATCAAATAAATTTAATGAACTTGCAAATATTTACCTGTGTATCAATGCCAAATGTTGTATTGAGAAAATCATCAAGCATCAGTCCATCATCCTCTTCCTCTCTCTCAGTAGTACCAAATGTGCATAGCGATCCACAAGAATGACAAAAATGACCCCTCGTAGACTGACCGTGGTCACCCTCGACTAGAGGAGTGGTGCACTGAATGAGAGTCTGTATCAGAGCACTAATCATGCCTAGTGGGTCCACCTCCACATTTTCCTTCACATTGGAAGGAATACTAACATGATCCACCTGTGGCTTGCCACTGGGAAACCTAGGTGCATTAGGGTCACGACGTGCCATAGGTCTATCAAATGATGAATTCCCACCTTTACCCTGAGACTCTAGAAAGTCAAAATAATTTGGCACTTCCTTCAGGACAAACTCACAATAGAGTTTCCTCAAGAAATAGATAGGAACCTCATGATTAATACAGGGAGGGGAATCAAAGACCATCCACAATTTGTCCCAAAAATTTGTTTTTATATCTTCATTCAAGCACCAATGAATTAGGATCCTCTTTGTTGTGGGTTTAAGAGTTTCAATTTCCCCTGGCTTTTTAAAAACTTTGCAAATGTCAGCTTTTGTGATCTATTTTTTTTTATGTTCTCATATGATAATTTATTTGCATAATATTGTTTTTGTTCTTCTCTTTTGTTGTGCCATAAATTTAGTTTCCCACTAACTGAACCTACATGGGTCAAGATCAGTTCTAATGATTTTGAAAGTGTTTCCCTTCTAGGATTTATACCAATAGAATCTTTTAACCTCCTAATTAAAGGTTTTATTTCTGTTTTCCCATTTTCTATTTGATTTATCAAGTTTTCATGTGTTCCAAGAGGAGGTTTCTCAATTGGTGAGGGTGGTTGGGGTTCATTTTCTTGGTTATTTTCAGCATCCATTTGTTCATGAGGAGAAGATGGAAGGGTTTGGTTGAGGATTTTCTGTCGGGATATCATTCCTTCCTGAAAATTAAAAGAAAATCTATTTTAAAACTCTAATTAAACATAAAATTTAAGACAAGAGACTTTCACAATCAAATTTTAAGAAAAACTAAAAATTAAACCTAAATTTCAAAACAAATAACATTCATGGTTGTAGAATCACTTACCTCTTCTTCCGGTTCAACCTTGTTGACATCGTGGAGCCATTTTTGCTTCACTTTGATGGAGAAAACCTCAAAATGATCACGTACGCACTGTTATGAAGAGGAAAACAACAAGCCGTGACTTTGGAGAAGAAAAATAAGCCAAAAAGTGGCTGCCCAAACTCTTTATAAAAGAAATTAGGGCACACGCCCTATAGGGCATGCACCCTATGGTTTGAATTTCCCAACCATAGGGCGTGTGCCCTATAGAGCGTACACCCTATAGGACATGCATCCTAAGCACATATGGGGGCCAAAAAGGTATTTGGCACCTTTTTGGTCCCCCATCTTGGTGCACATACCCATATATTAGATTGATTCTAAACCCTTTTTTGACAAAGTGTAAGGAGAGAGTAGATGAAGTGTCTAGTGACTGTATTTTGAAGTGAAATGCACAGAGGGTTATTTTGTTAAGAAGCGTGACAACATAGTGAACAACAGAGTAAAGCTATATCAGATTATGAGATCATAGAAGGTACTGGAAAGAGGAGATTCGTCATCAGCATCAGAGTGCATAATGAAGGATCAATACTTGAGACATTCTAATCATTGTATCAGGTGAAAATATCTTAACAGAGTGGTTCTAGCAGACCTTTCTCAATCTCCTAACAGAGTGCTTACTTTATTGTAAGTTCAAATCCTTTCATAGGGTAGATTGTAATGATCTTTAGCTCTTAACCGGGCAGAACTTTAACAGGGTAGATTGCATTTTGTAATCAACATTTGTAGCCTTAATAGACGTACTTTATTACTACAGTAGTGGAGAATTTTGTGGGTGTCATCCCCACCCCAGTTTTACCTATTTGGGTTTCTGGGTTACCAAGTTTTTGAGTTATGTGTTATTTATTTCATTATGTGGATGCTATCTGAGATTACATTAGATTCATTTATGTATGAATGTGGATCAGTTTGCTTTAAGTGTTTAAATTTGAAGATCTGATTCAGGCCCCCTCTTAGTATCTTTCTTTCCCATTATTGTATTTCCAACACCTATAATGTTTACTCGACACAACTTCAATGAAAATGACAAACATTATAATGATTTCAAATGCAATATCCAACTGTATCAATCACAATAACCCAAATCAAGAACCAATGAACCAAGAATAAAGTTAACCCTCATTGGATCAATAATAAACAATAACCCTAATCTACAGAGAAAAAAAAAAGTTATCTAAAATTGTAGAGAAAAAACTTGAAATACCCAATGAGAAAATAATTTGAGAAAATATCTTACCAGACAAATATCGGTAATCAAGCACAATCAAGAAATTTTCTTGATCCCCCCTCCTGCCTGCGAACACTTCGGTATTCATTGAAAATGAGTTTCAGTTTTCACTTTTTTTTTTGTTTATAATTCACATTTGTCAAATAATCGACCTTTTCTTTAAACTTAAGAAATTTTGACCAAATCGTACTCATAAACAAAAAAAAAAAAGAGAATCTAAGAAGCCAAAAAAGGCCTTGGTCAAAATAAAAGGTTGAATATTGACCTCAAATGTATTAGTGAAACAACAACCTGTCAAAAATACACCAACAAAGAAAAGAAAAAGGTTTGTTAGGACAAAGGATGACTTTGATGACACCAAAGATGATGAACCAGATGTAGTAAAGAAAAACCTCAGAAATCAAACGGTAGATGAAGCTGCCAAATAAATTACTACTCATGGAACAATGAATGATAAAAAGATCAGGCAATGGGATACACTGAATCCAGAGGATCAGAATATAATACAAGAGGGAGTCATAAAATCAATGATCAAGAACAAGTATGCCCCTACTAAATTTGTAAATCAAATACCTAAAGAGCTAGGTAAAAGGGTATACCAACAGTGGTCATATGCCCTGTAAATAGAAAGAGAAGCAATAGAAAGAGTTCTTGTGAGACTGATGGCCTCCTGAATCCAAATTTGAAGAGATACAATAAGTACTAAAGAAACACTCAAGTAAATTTGTAGCCAAAATAAGGGCTTACAAAGTACTAGAGAACAATTTTATAGAATTGGATTCAATGCCAAAAACCAAATGGAGACATCTCCTGGATCTACCAGCAGAGTCAAAAAGTGTTGAGAAGAAATTAATTCTCACAAACACACCTCACAGAGAGGAGGAGACAGATAATGCAAGTCCTCAACATATTGCTCTGGACAATCAAGAAAGTGATGATGAGCCTATTAACTTTGATACAAGAATGGATGATAATATCCAAGATATCACTCACTATGATTCTAATAATGATCCAAAGAAGAAAGATGATGTAATATTTATCACACTTAAGGATCAACAAAGCCATCAAGTACTGAAGACATCATATGGTAAGATAATTGGCATTGCTGATGAACAAGTGCAGGACACTTCAATCATGCACTCAAAAGTGCAAGATCCTACAGAAGCTATACAAAAATATGAGGATGTCACTGTTGACAAGGCACTAACCAATGAGCAGGACACCAATATTGACAAATCCCAAGTCACAACTCAAAGTAACATGCCTGTCCTAATGAAGGCAATAAACTTACTAGAGGGATATTGAGGGATCAAATGAAAAGGAAACAATCACACCCAAAGACAAGGGTGATGAAGAATCCAAAAGAACAACAGATACAACTGCAGAGAAAGCTACAACCGATGATCATAAAGATACATCTACTGATCATAATAAGGAAGAAAATCAAAAGGAAACATGGGACAAGCCTTCAAAAAAAGGTGAAAAAGGAAAGAAGGATGAGATAGCAAAGAAATTAGGAGCACATTCTACATAAACACCCAAGGTTAATGAAGAGATGTCTTCACATAACTGATAGGTGCAAACTAAGCAGAAAACACAAGATGCATCATTAACAAAACCTTCCCTAAGCAATTCAGAGTGAACAAATGAACTAGCTATGGTAGTTCATACATCTGCATCCCCTCAAATCTCAAAGAAGAAGAAAGGAAAGAAAAAAAATCCAGTAACTCTGGATGAAATTATTGAGATTCCAGTCTATGATCCAAGGAAATTGGATCCAATAGCATTGAAAAAATATGCAAAGCTCTATGAAAGAAAATCCATTCAAGACAAGCTGAAGAGAGAGGAAAAAGAGGCCAAGGTACTTGAAGTAGCAAGAAATATACTTCAACAAATTGTACCAAACATAGATATTGATCAAAAAGCTCCAATTGTTGATCAACTGGTCATACTCATAGATGCAATAACATCTCAGAATACAGATGCTGAGAAGACTATGGAAGAGAGACTTGAACAAAAGTATGAATTCAAGCTCGCAGAGAAAATAAGCCAGGAAGTGGCACTGAAAAAGGTCAAGATATCTAAATTGGTAAGTATAATTGACCCAATTTTATTAGAAGCTGTTACCTTACTCAAGAAATTGTGCACTTTAGATCAACTCACTAAGGAGTATACCGACAAGGTAGCAAAAATAGATGCTGATCTTCAGTCCAGTGCACAAAATCTAGCCAACATAGAAGAAGCACTTAAATAGCACAATCAACAAATCATACAGGCTAGGAAACAAAGATAGGACATTCAGATTGCAGATATGAAGTACAAAGATGAGGTCAATGAGATCCAAGTTAAGCTCTTATCAACACTTACACTCCTGCAACAAAATATGATACAGGCAAATGCTCTAATTGCCACCCCTGAAATGTTTGTCCTAGACAACATTTATGATATCCATGCAAGACTAGAGATGCAACACATGGCACTAGAACAGTTGAAAGAACAATGGGAGAAACTACTGGAAGATATCAAAATTACCCATTCTAATGGATTTGGCACATTGTAAGTTACACATTTTTGTCACAATTTTGGCATATTGTAAGTTGTACATTTTTGTCATCAGTATCAAAGTAAGGGGGAATTTGATATGTACATCACCTTAGTTAAAAGGAGGAAATTATATGTATAAAAAAGGGGGAAAAATAATTTACATACAGAAATCAAATAGTATACATGTACATATTCATACATTGTACCGATACATATAGAAATCAAATAGTAAGGGGGAGTCATATTATGACAGGGATATAAACATGGTGTAATAATTTCAGTATTATGCACATATTAGTTTTTGATACTAATGTCAAAGGGGGAGATTGAAGGCATTATATTTTTCCATTAGTATGCTTAGAGAAAAACATGATTTGCACCATCGGTTTACTCTACATCGACAGACAAGGCACAACACTATCCAATGCCAAGGTTACCCGAAAAACACTATTAAGTGTTACCCGATGATAAAAAAGTAAAAGATACCCGATGAGTAACAAAAGCGCTACTTGAAAGAACAAAAAAGAGAGAAACCCGACAGATACAGGGAACCCAATGAAAAGTTCAGTCAAGGAACACCGACAGACTGCAAGTTCAAATCGACGACCATGAACTGACAGTCAGTTACATTTCGCAGAAAGTGGATCTGACTTTCAACGTCAGATAAATCACTGAAGTTGTATTTATAACTTCTTGATTTTATTTTAAATCTATTATGTGCGGAGGAAGCAATGCAATTATTATTGTTTTAATTAGTTTTACTGTTTTAAAACATGCAAACTAAAGATCAAGGTCAAGTTGTAAACCTTGGATCTGAGAATTAACATTGTAAAACATGAATTTCAAGATAGGTCAAATACTTGTATAAATAGGTTCTCAATCCATTTAGAATAGTTGTTGTTCAATGGAGATAGAAGCCATGAAGAGAAACTAAAGACTAGTTAGATAATTCATGCAGAAGAACACAAACAGAATCAAATTAGTTTTCCAGAACAGAATAGAGGCTACCAACAAGTAGAGAAAAGGTATTGATCAATCACTTAAGGTGATATTATTATTGTAAAAGCTTTAACAGATCTATAAATCAGAAATAGTAGATTGCATATAGTCAGGTCAAAATTTGTACTCATTCTAACAAGTGTAGTACACTAATGAAATCCTTTCAAGAAAGGTGGGCTTAACCGTCCTATTGTAAATCTCATAATTGAGTGCACACTTAAACCAGTGTTGCTAAAGCTCTTAACAGAGTAGATCTTAACAGGTCTCCACCTTAATACTCTTAACAGGGTAGATCATTAGAAGCAATCAAATTGTAAGCCTTAACCAGCTCCCTTCCATTCTGTAGATAGTGAAGTTTTGTGGGTGCCATCCCCACCGCAGTTTTTACTTCCTAAAAGGCATTTTCTGCAATACCATATCTTGTGTTATGTGTTTGTCAATTTAATGAATTTTTCTATGAATGATTGAAAACTATTAAATATTGTGAACAAGCAATAGATACATAAGAAAGAATAACAGTAATGGTTGGTAAATTAGAATTGAATGATTACTAATGATGAATTATGTAAGGTGCTAAAAGTTTTAGAGGTACTGATTCACCCCTCCCCTCCTAGTACTACTTCCCATTAATTCCAACATAGACATATTTCCCAAAGAAGGTTAAAATCACCCTCAAGGATTCACAATCCGAAAAAGTGTATATAGAAAATATACAATCTAGTGAACTGTCTGATATCAATTGTCTTTGCTTGGTCAGTTCCAATGAAGTACTCTTGTCACAAAACTTTTCTCTACATCCAGCAGCAAAAAAAGCCTCGCAAATTTCACTTCTCTTTTCCTTTTTTAATCTCTACCATATCTTTCCAAAAGAAAATATCTCACATATATACCCCCTTACAATAATTCTTCAGGTCGGCCAGTTAAGCTTTCCCAATATAAAAACATTTGATTAGGTCGGCCAATTAAGGCTTTCCAATATATAGATAATTATATAACCCTTTGCTAAGATACACATGGTACCTATAACAATTAAACATCAAATACAATCCATCAAATATACTTCTAGATCTACAATCCACACTCACAATTCATTTTACACACTACATGTCTAAAGTCGGCCACCATATAGGTCTCCTCTAGAATATATGCCATAGCTGATGTCACTAGTAATCACACAACAATCAACCTCAACCCATTATCCACACATATGCCATCTCTCTACCAGTAAGCTTGCTTCATCTGAAACATCTTCGCCAAAAAGATATACCCAAAACATAGAGACCTGCTCTATCTAGCATCACAGTTACAATCCAGAAACCAGTCTTCACCAAATCAACTATAACATCCAAAATATGCAACATAAAGCCAAGAGACCTTAGAAATAAGGTCAAAACACATCCTTCTTCATATATCCAACTTTGATCATTCTGAACCATCCGTACAGTGTCTGTACACATCTGCCAGTTAAGTAACTAGTCTATCCTCTTCACAGAAACATATTCTGACATCAGTGACAAAATATGAATATCAATAGTATGATTAGTATGAAAAACTAATATCATCCAAAAAATAATAATATTATCTCAAAACCTAACCATAATAATGATTACTCTAACCCTAATAATAACATAACTATAAAATAAAACACACCTAGACTGAAAAATGCTATGGGAAGGAAAGGTGGTTTGAATAGTGAAGGCGAGAATTCATGTTTGAACCAGGGGAGAAATGGAGGATAGGCTGTAGGTCTGGGCTTGGAAGTAGGTGTGGCAAGGGGATCGAGGGTAGCAACATCATCGTGTGAAGGTAAGGCATCATATGCCTTGAATAGTGCTTCTGAAGAAGGTAAGAACTTGGATGATAGGGCTGTTTGAGTGTCCCCTGACCCAAGAGGAGGTGGGCCACCCTTTGTCTCCCCAAGTAGGTAAAACAAGGGTGATAGACCATGGTTTTCTTTGTTTGGGAAGAGGCCTTCTCAAACATCTTCCTTTTCAGAGGTGAACAATAATTCAAATCTATCTAAAGGTGAGTTAAGTATTTTTGTTCTTGATCTGGCATTGGATAGCTCCATAATGGCCATGGAATTGGTGCTAGTTGGAAAATTTGTTTGTCCTAGACCAAATATTGATGTGGTGCAAAAATATGTTAGACGTAAATGGTTCCTATAAGGCCAAGTTGATATTGCTGCTATGGGAAAAGGTGTTGAGTCCTTTTATTTTACCAACAAGGAGGACATGATGAAATCTCTCCATGGGGGCCATTGGATGCTTTGTAAATCAACCTTAGCTCTAAGGAAAAGGGGATCGAATCTTGACCTAAATGGAGATTTCTTGGATTCTGCCCTGGTGTGGGTGAAATTGCCAGGGCTTCCACTGGAATTTTGGAGCGAGGGGGTGTTTAAGGGAATTGGTAGTTCTTTGGGGGATCTTCTAGCCATTGACCATGCTATGACCTCAAAATCTAGGTTAGGTTTTCCAGACTCTGGATTAACGTTATCCAATCCATTGATTTTCCCTCTTCAATAAACATAATGTCTAGACTAAGGATATCACAACAACCTTTGGAATTTGAATCCTTTCCCTTTGTTTGTATTACATGCAAGAAATTTTGACACTAGGCCACAATATGTCCTTCGAGTAAGGGGAAAGTGAAGGATACTCGTTTATCTAGAGGTAACAAGAAAGAATGGCAGGTTAAGGAGGCCTTAGAAGGTAGGGGAGCTGGTGATGGTAAAGTTGAGCTGGGGAATAATATTGAGATCATTTCAGAGTTGGCACCCTTAATTATGGAAACAGGTAATGATGTGATCTCTTCTGATCTGCATCTTGGCTCAAGATCATTTTGGCTCCTCCCTAGCTTATAACCAAGGTTATTGATATGAATTTTTCTTTGGATGGGATTTGTTTCAGTCCACTTCCCTCCTTAAATAATGGTCTAGATTTTGTTGAAAAGGATCAGTTATGAAAAGAAAATGAAAGCAACCCTATTTTGTGCAAAGAATCTAGATGCTTGGACACTAAATGTGGAAAGCTAGAGGAGGAGCCTCTTTTCTCCTTTCCCCAGGATAACATATTTGATAGCCTTAGTAATTTGGAGGCTCTCAATACCAACAATATTTTGGTAGACATCTCTATTGTCCTAGATACTCTAGTGGGCTTCTATAGTAATAAGGAATCTCTTTTTTTTAAACCCTCAATTGGATGATGAGAGAGATATAAAGATAGTCAAAAGAAAAAACAAGAATAAAAAATGAGGTGGTGATAGCCCTTTCACCCAGATTAGTTTGGAAAGTATTAATACTAGGGGTAAGAAGGTGTATGTGGGGAGAAATTGATCTAGAGGAAGACCCAATAAGAAGAAAAGAAGAGAAAATGAAAGATGGTCAGATGTGGGAGATGGTAAACAGGGGACCATCCCTGAGGTTTTCTCTCCTAATAAAAGTGAAGATTCTATCTTGGAATATAAGGGGATTGAATGTCCCCCAAAAATAGGATGTTCTTAGGAATGTCATTATGGATCAAAAACTGAATATTTTTTTGATCCAAGCAACCAAGATGCACAAGGATAGGGTGGAAAAGATTAAACTCTTCCACAACTATGGAGTTAGTAGTAGCAGTTCTAAAGGAGATTCTAGAGGCACGACCATTTTTTGGAATAACAGTATTATTAGAGGTGAAGTTATTTTTGAGGATGATAATATGGTGTCTGTTCGCATGCATCATATAGGGGACAATTTTGATTAGGTCCTAACCAACATTTATGCTCCTGATTCTAAAAATGGTAGAGCTAAATTTTGGTTGAAGCTGGCTGACCGAAGGGTTCACTTTCTAGAGGATAATTGGATGGTCATGGGGGATTTCAATAACCCTCTTAAATATTCTTAAAAATTTGGTGGTTTGGGGCCTCATCTGGATAGTAGTGTTGATCTTATTAATTTTATCAATAGTTAAGAACTTTTTTATATTGATTTATAGGGTATCAACTTTACTTGGACCAACCATAGAGTGGGGAAAGATTTTGTCCAAGTTAGACTTGATCAGGATCTGATCTCCCATGGTTGGTATAGTAAGTATCTTTTCTCTTTGTCCTCTTTTGACAAAATTTTGTCTGATCATTTTCCTATTTCATTTTGGGCTGAACCTCTGTCTTGCATAAGAAATTTCCCTTTTTAGTTTGAAAAAATGTGGATCATTCACCAAGACTTGGAAAGGAGTGTCTTAGATTGGTGGGGCTCTAAGGTTCATGGCACAACTATGTTCATTGGTTCTAAGAAATTGAGCATGATCGAAGCTAATGTTAAAATATGGAAGACCATGGTTTTGGGGGATATTTTTAAACAAAAAGAGACTACTAAATCTTTTCTAAAGAAAGTCTAGGACTCCATCTAGTAGTTTGGGTATTTTTATGAAAGCATTAATCAAGAGAATGATGCTCGGGCCAAATATCATAATTCTATTTCTAAGGAAGAAGTATATTGGAGACAGAGGTCTCGTATTTCATGGCTTAAGGAGGGTGATAGATAAACTAAGTTTTTTCACATGACCAGCTTAAAACATAGGGTTGCTAATAGAATCAGCCATATACAGAAGGGAAAATCTTTTATGGATAAAGAGGAGGAAATGAAACATGAAGCTATGGACTACTTTCTACTCTTCTTAGTGTTGATCATAATCTGGTGGAATTTGAGCATGATAAGTTGCTTAGTGTTATTCCTAGCATCATTACTAGGGATCAAAATATAATTTTGGGTACTATTCATTCCTCTAAGGAGATTAAGTATGCAGTTTTCTCTTTTGAGGGTGATAAAGCTCCTAGTCCTGATGATTTTCTGATGTTTTTCTTTCAAATGTTTTGGCATATTGTGGAAAAAGATGTTTCAAATGCTGTGAAAGATTTTTATGGTTGTAGGAGATTGTTGAAGGAGATCAATGCCACCTTCTTAGCCCTCATTCCCAAGAAGCCATGTGCTGATTCCTTTGACCAATTTAGACCAATTAGTTTGTGTAATTATTTTTACAAGATCATTTTTAAAGTGCTCACTCTGAGACTCCTTAATATTCTTCCTTCTGTCATTTTGCCGAGCAGCAAAATGGATTTGTCGTAGGCAGACAAATTTTGGACTCCACTATCTCAGTGCATGAGAATATTCATTCACTTTCTAAATCCAATAAGAAGGGTTTTCTCTTAAAGATAGATCTAGCTAAAGCTTATGACAGAGTGGATTGGTTGTTCCTGAGGAAAGTACTGCATAAGTTTGGGTTTGGTCCTAGAATTATCCATATTATTCAGCAACTTATTTCCACTACCTCATTTGTTGTTTTGATTAATGATTCATCTTCCTCTTTCTTTCACAACACTAGTGGGATCAGACAGGGTTACCCCATCTCTCCCATTTTATTTAATTTGATGGTAGAAAGTATGGGGAGATTTGTACAACATTTGATCAATGTTGGGTCTCTTAAAGGGTTGCACCCTTCCTTTGCCAACTTGGTGTGTTCTCATGAGAATTTTGTGGATGATACGACTGCTATGGGTGAGGCTACTATTCATGAGGCTAGAAACATGAAGGGTGTTCTTAACTCCTATACTTCAACTACTATCCAACTTATTAATTGGCATAAGATTTCTCTATCTTTTTTTAACACCCCTGAGGAGAGACAAAGAAAAATAGCTGCCATTATGGAATGTAACATTGCTTCCTTCTCTTTGGTTTGCATGGGTCTTCCCCTTGGAGATAAGCCTCATGATTCTTTCTAGATGGGGATTATTGATAATTTTGACAATAAACTTGTTGGATGGAAAGGTATTTTCCTATCCCACATGGGGAAAGTCATTTTTCTTAAATCCTTCTTACAAAATTTAATCATTTATGTGCTTAGTCTCTTTAGAATTCCCTCATAGTTTGCTATTAAGATAGAAACTATTCAGAAGCACTTTTTCTGGTCTAGTTTTTTATGAGAAAAAATGAATTCCTTTGATAGCCTGGGAGAAAGTGTTTAAACCTAAATGACATGGTGGTTTAGGGGTCATATCCATTAAACATATGGATGATGCTCTTCTGGCTAAACAAACATAAACTGCCTTTTTCATTATTTAAGAATAAAAATTCTTTAAATATAATCAGTGTACTTCAAAAGCATCATGTCGTTTCATTCAGTCCTTTGGAACAGAAATATTGATAAAAACAAAAAGGAAAACTAAAAATAGCCTCTATCAAGCCACATATAAATTTTTCACAATTTCCAAATATGCAATTCTATTTGGAACAGTGTTGAGAAATTTGAAAGGTGCCATATCAAAATCAAACACCCAGAAGATAGTGCAATCTTTACAAACAAACCAATCTCCCCAATTGTAGTTGACTATTCCTCTTTCATCATAATCTTTAGGCCTGTGAAATATTTTGATCTCCATGAAGATAGAGTAATTAGATGGGTCATTATAGGCCTTCTAGATAGTTTTCACAATGAATTTGTCAAAGTGCACATAGTGAGAGACCTTAAACCTATGGTCCAAAACCGAATTCCACAATTGAATGGGAAGTGATTCTCCCTTTCTACCAACAATCATTATTTTTAAGCCCTTGAGCCATATTTCTCTCTCATGGAAATAAAATAGAACCATATGCATCCAAATTGAGTAATGTTTGAAGTATGTATTACAAGGGTCATGTCTAATGCCAGACAAACCAGAATCATGCATTCTGGAAATGTACCCTACATAGTCCAATGCCCTACAATTATGACAATGCACATCTGTAGCTGTCACCATGTGAAAATATGACATGTACTCAGGGGTTTTTGAAACAAGTACTTGTCCAGTCATGTAATATGTTATCCACAGGTATGGGAAGAATAAGACAAAATGGAAAGGTGTACCATTTTATAAACTGAATGGTGTTACATCCCTTCTCGTAGGCTTAACTTATTCTTTTTCTCCCACCTCTGTTTCCTCCCCTGCTCTCTTCCTATGTAATGACAACCTACATTCTTGATAAGTACTACTCAACCTTCCATTTTCATCTTCTACGTCCTTAGGAGCAATCTCATATTCATTTATATCATCTAGCCCAAACACCTCCTTTACGCCATTCCTTGATACATGTACAATAGGTTCACAATCCAAGTCCCAAATAGGTGTCAACTTTGAATTATAAAGGCTTGCGAGTAATATGATGAGTTCTATGTTTACAAAGGCGACAAATAAGAGCCTTCCTAAATTAATACGCCATGGATTATAGAATGGTTGTTTGAATTTTATCCTTGGGTAATGACAAATAAACAATCCATATCCTCAGAGAGTTGTCTCCACATCTCTTTTGGCCTTGAACATGTCCATGATTTTTTTCTTTTGTAATAGGCTTTTTCAAACCCTTCCCTCCTTGACATAGACCCTGACACCTCCATCTAGTCTATTATGTATTTTTATAATCTCCTCTGTCTTGGGGTTTTTAGTTTTTTCTTACCCTAGTCCTTATAGGTATTTTGTTTCTTTCTTCTCAAACTTGTACTAGAAGTCTCCATCATGAGAACTTAAAGGAAATTTGTAGATAAATGTGTAACAGATCAAAGGAGTTGGGACTATTAGTACTATTTTTCAAATGTTCCTCATGAGTTCATTAAGAGTGGTCTCTCCCATATTTTGATTATGAGGGCTTTTAAATTTTTAAATTTTAAATGTTAAATATTTTGTGCTTCAAAGTACTTGGTAAATTTTCCCTTTTATGTATTTTTGTAAAATTTGTAGGCGTTAAGTCATGTTAGCAGTTAAGGCTACAATAATGTGAGATCTAAAGGATGTTAGCCTCGTCACATAGTCGTTAGTTCTATCTTGGTTAGCTCTTTTAAGCTACGAGTATGCGAGCGAAGATATTGTCATGTTGCCACTGAGATGCCAGTGGTTGGTAATTAAATTATTTTACCCTACCAATGTGCGATGCGATTAGTCTGGAGGTTAGGGTGGCCTCATCACTCACTCGCTTTAATAAATAATCTCTAGAATTTTGACTTGCGAGTTGGCGATAGTTATTTTTTAAGTTAACCTTGTGGTTATCGTGTACTCGCAGGTGTTATGTTCTAGTCAAGTTTTATGCCACAAGCTTGCGATAAAGGTTACAAGAGTTGGGCTTCCTAGTTATCACGTACTCACAAAGGTCAAAGTTAAGTAAGGTTTTATGTTGTGAGCTTGGGACTAAGATCTATTTGGATGAAGATCAGCGATTGTCGCTTGCTCGTTGATGATAAATAAATATTCCATATGTTGCTTCGAGTGTGCAACTAAAAGGCTTAATGAAGATAAATGATCCTTGCTTTCTTGATAAGTAAAATCATGCTTCAAATAAGTTTACAAGTTTAATAATGATGGATAAAGTTGTTCGAAATGTGGTGGGACCACTTCACATGATTCATCAAATAAATAGTTGTGTCGAGTAACCTAGCCAAAAGCAAACAATACAAAGGTTATCCGAAAAAGGAAGGGGCCAAGTAATGATTTCATGTCGAATAACATTAACGATCGAGTAAGTTCAAATGGCTGCTACAGAAGAAGAAATTTACCTGATAATGGGCGATGTCACAAAAAGCACATGAGGCAGCTATCGAAAGGGCCGAAATAACTCATCGAGTAAGGCAACATTTTGAGTAACTTAGCGCGCAAGTAACACGGAGAAACACTTTGTTCTTGTTTGAGGGCATTTAAGAAATAAATAAATTAAAGCATTATTTGTATCCGATGAAATGACTAACTTTTTAGGGTTTGTATGACGGTTTCAGTGTGTCGTGTCTGATTTATCTCCCCAAACTGTACTCACAGACTAGTAGATGATTGAAAACTGTAACATATTTTATTTGGAAATGGGCGGTTACATGACCAAATTGTTGTCTGTTAACACCGCTTGAGATCTTTCATTGCCATGTGCTGGCAACAGTCATTTCAGACTTTCTCGATGTACTTCTCTGACCCTTCCCCTCCGCTAAGAACCCAAAAAAGCTCTGTCATAATTGTATGCCATTGTACCCTACGCCACGTCACCAACTACATGGTCATCCATTGCCATCCATGTTACCATCCATAATTTATATTCTTTTATGTATGGATGTGGCTCCTAGAGTGTACGTCTGGTGCAATCTGTCGGGAGCATAGTTGCATCCAATTTGTTGCCCCATAACCAGTGTCATCATCATACCGGAGGTCATCCCATATATTATTTCCATCATTCTTATTATTTTACGGCTACTCTTTCTATTATAAAGATTTGGTGTTCAAATTGAAGTTGAATAATTTTCAATTAGTTAGTGTTCAGTAAAGTAGGTAGTAGTTAAGTTACACGCGACTCTAATCCACTGCATCTCGTCAAAAGAGTTTTGTACAAATCCTTTCACCTTCAATGAGGTTTAAATAAAATTTGTCTTCTAGTGTCCCACATTCATTGTTTGTAAATAAATTGTAGGGTATCCTTTTAGGCGTGCTTCACACTCAAACCATGTGGAGAAGATCATATAATCTTTTACCCATAGGATCTATCCTACACCAAAATGAAGGGGATTTCGTGGATGTTTCCCACTTGGTTCCACTCCATCATTGGTGAAAACCGTGTAAAGAATGAACCTGCTTGAGTCGAAGACCAACGGTCAAAAGTCCCTTTGCTGTGGTTTCTACCAGCGAAATCGCCATCTACTACCTTTGCCATAGATGGAAACATCTTAAATAGATATAAAAAAATACAGTGTGGTAGCTGGTTAGACAATACGCAAGTTGTCAATGTTATATTATTGTGAGTGCAATCAGTATTAAGATGAATTAAAGCATTTTACTTTTGAATATTTTGTAAAGTGTTTAAATTACCTTTCTACAACCAGTCTTTATTTTTATTATGATTTTTATGATTTGATGTTCAAATCAAAATTTAGTAATTGAATTATTTTTTTAGCTCTATAGCACATTTGGTAATATAGACTTGAAGAAATTGAAAAATACATAAGAAATTATTTTTAAAAATACATAAATATTCTTATTTTAAAAATTCTTCTTAATCATGAAATCAAATTTAAGAGACTGCTTAAACAGCAAATGTTACCATCTATGGGGCCACCAGGGTGGCTCACAAATCATTCCTCAAAACATTGAGCAGGTGCTGCTAAGCAGCAGCATGGGGACATCCCATTAGATAAATCAATAAACAACTTAAAAATATAAAAGATATAAAAGATACATGCATACCTGTAGTTGAATATTATATTATTAGGAAAGCATGTCTTCAACTACAGTTAACAAATTCCTTCACCATTGTGGTTCACTTCATACAAACTGGGTCAAATTAATTACTCAAGTTCCAGAACTTTCAAGTTGCAGAACTTCCAACCATTGACTTCCATCTCCTCCTTTGAGACTGGCTTCACCTTTTGTAAGGTGGCTTCATCTTTTGGGAAACTTATTCTTTTTTGGAGTCTTCGATCTCCCTAATGTGAAA
>MU226631.1:151138-166746 GCA_018584345.1 Thuja plicata
TGAAAGGAGTGGCCTTGTTAGAGGTCTTCAAACACTTCAATGTAGAAATGTCACCTTGTGAGAGGATTTACAAAAGATTGTTAAGTCTACTATGTTAAGAGATTTTGGATCACTGCTACAATTGTTAGAGATTAACAAATTAAAATAATGGATTGACCTATTTCAAGAAGCAACTGTCTTTGCTGATTTAGATCTCTGCTCTAGGTTTAAACACTTGATCCTCACTGATCGAATATTCTGTCGCAGCTCTCTTTGTTCTTTCCTTAATCAGAATCCCATCTGATTTCTCCTCCACACTTTATATCATAAACACACACATCTCATCACACATTCCATCCAAACTTGATAAGCCTTGTCAATTCAGCCTGAATAACCTTCCAAACAATCAATAAAACTTAAGTTTGTCCACTGCATATAACCAATTAAACATAAAGTATAAACTATTTTTAGTCAGCTGACACTAAATATCTAACTTGGTTAATATTGAAATTCTTCAATGCCCAACCAATATTGTAATGCTCGAGTGAACTCGATTAGAATTGAAAATCACTTTGGTCTTCTTCAATGCCTGAGAGAACTTGACATAAACTGACTGTGCTCAGTTCAGGTATAAACATTTGTGTAACATCACTACATTTGTGTGAACATTAATGATAATACACAATGTAATAATTGTCATCAACAATCTCTCTTTGGCACATAATGCAAAGTAATATAGAGCAACATCAATAAGGATAAAAATAATTAGCTTTATTCTGATTCTTATCCAAAAACTCCCTCTATCTTCACATTCTCTCAAGAAACTCTCCCTCTTACATGATTATCTATTTCTGATAAAATTTCTCCCTCTATCATCAATAATCTCTTTCCTTCAATAATATCTTTGGCATGACATCAATAATCTCTCCCTCTTTGACAATAAATGCCAAAGACACTAACCAATACACATCCAATGAAGTTGTAATGTACCTATTTGTACTGATTCATATGCAATAAGCTCTGACAATCTGCATCGACATGTTAAATATATTTTGTAGCTCAGTTGATGCATCACTAAACTATGTTTTAGTGAGCTTTAGTTAGGGGAATCACCCCTATCTTTCCTCTGAGATACAAAAATGCATCCTTAGGTAATGGTTTTGTGAATATTTCTGCAATTTGTTCTTTAGTATTCACACATTCCAATCTTACTTCCTTGTCCTGAACAAATTCTCTCAATAAATGATACTTTATTGTAATATGTTTAATCTTAATATGTATCACAGGGTTCTTTGAAATGTTAATAGCACTTGTATTGTCATAGTAGATAATAACTGGTTCTTTGATTTCCTCCTTCATACCTAACAACAGTTGTTTGAACCATATGATATTTGAACAATTCACTACTGCAACAACACACTCTACCTCTGCTGTAGACTAAGAAATACAATTATGTTTCTTGCTTGTCCAAGAAACTAACCTCTTTCCTAGAAATAATGCTCCACCACTTGTGCTCTTTCTTTCATCAACACTTCCTACCCAATCAACATCAGTAAAAGTTTTCAAATCAAAGTTTCTTCCTTTCTTATACCATAATCCATAACCTTCAGTACCCTTAAGATATCTCAGGAATCCTTTTGATAGTCATCAAATTATTCTCTCTAGGATTAGCTGAAAACCTTACAACAATATCAACTGCTAATGCAATATCAGGTCTAGTGTGAGCAACATATTGAAGTTTACCAATCATGGATCTATAGGTAGTCTAATTTACCTCCTTTGAATCATCATCCTTAGACAAATTATGTCCAGTAGACATAGGTGTCCCAACTAGTCTTGAATCTTCCATACCAAATTTCTTCAGTATCTCTTTGATGTATTTAGACTGAGTAATATAAATACCGTCCTTCATTTGAAGAACTTGTAAACCAAGAAAAAATTTGATTTCACCAAACATAGACATCTCAAATTCCTTACTCATAGCTTCAGAGAATGCTTTGCATAAATTATCATATCCAGTAAATAGTATATCATCAACAAATATCTCTGCTAATAGTATCTTGTTCTGAGGTCCTTCTTTGATGTACAAGCTACTATTGTCATTAGTTCTCTGAAATCCAATACTTTTCAAGTAACCATGCAATCTTTCATACCAGGCTCTGGGAGCTTTTTTCATTCCATACAATGCTTTGTGCAATTTGCAAACCATTTTTCTTTTGTTAGGATCCACAAAACCTTTAGTTTTCTCAATATAAACTTCCTCTTCTAGAATTCCATTTAAGAATGCAGATTTTACATCCATTTGATATACCTTGAATCCTTTATGTGCAGCATATGCCAGAAGAGTTATGACTCCTTGAAGTCTTGTAACAGGAGAAATTTTTTCTCCATAATCAATACCCTCTTCTTGAGCATATCCTTTACATACTAATCTCGCTTTGTTTCTGGAAACTTCTCCTTTTTCATTCATCTTGTTTCTTAAAATCCACTTAGTACCAATCACATTCTTTTCTTTTGGTCTAGGTACAAGTGTATGGGTAAGTGCAAAAAGTTGGGTGCCAATTCGGTGGAAGTCTTGTGGACTTGAAACAATGCCGCTAGAAACGGGCACCTATTTTTAAAAAATAGGCACCCATCTTAGGCTCGAACACCCGATCCAAAATTCAAAAAAATGGGTGCCCATTTTTTTTCAAAACGGGTACCCGTGTTTAAAAATGGGCACCCATTTTTTTCAAAATGGGTGCCCTTTTTTTAATTTTTTAATTTTTTTTTTTAAGAAACGTATTTTTCTATGTCGATTTATTATATTTAAGAAACAGGTACATGTTTTTAAACCTACACCCATTTTTTAAATTTTGAATTTACAAGGCCACCATTTACATTGGATTTTAGTTCGGGACAAGTTTGCTGGGACCAAGCCTACGCTTGGACCTCCAAAATAATGGCTAAGACATTTGAATACTAGGTTTCTGTCTTGTCGTAATTTTTTGAGGGTCTTCCTTATCAAAGTTTTTAACAAAATGAAAACGCATTAGAGAACTTACTGTCTAGATTTCTAAATACAAATTTTATACTGATATGATCAATTTTACTATTTTTATAATATTTATTAATCAAAAGTGGTACCTAAACTTAAAATAGTAAGGTTCACTAAAACTTTAATAACTTTTTTATTTTTACATTTTTAAAAAAATAATTTATATGAAATCAATCTACATAGAATTTCTTTGAAGATAAAAAAAATAATTTTAAAAAAATATGAATTTTTCATCAAATTATGGTGGTCGTACACTAGAGGTTTCAAAAATATATTTTATAGTCAATTAAAATTAATTTAAAAAAAAATATTCAATAAAAAAAAGCAAAAATATTCTCATCAATCTTTGGTGTCTTAGGTATTTTCCCTAGAAGGATTCACAAAAATTCATTTATATAGGTCAAAATATGGTGGTCGTACACGTGAGTGGTATGGTCTTGAAAGAGGCATTTTGAAAAAGTAGTTTTTAAACATGCCCAATAAAAAACCTTTCTACCATGTGGGTATTTAAATAAATTACATATTTGAAACGTAGACTCCGAGCACTACATTTTCTATTAGTGAAGTATTTTTAGATTCCATCTCTAAGTGCCTCAAGTTTTGACATAAATTGACAACAAATTTGAAAAAAAGAGAAAACACTTCCACTTGTTGCCCAAAAAGTGGACTCAACTTCTTGTTGGCACCCGTATAGGTTTTGTTCTTTTCTATCTTCTCAATCTCTTCATGCATTGCTTCTATACAACTTTGATTATTCGATGCATCTTTAATAGTTCTAGGTTCAATTTCACTAAGCAAACATGTACCTCTAATTTTGTTCCTTGTCATTATAACTTCTGTTTGATCTCCAATTATTTGATCACGTGCATGATGCCTTCTGACATACTTTGCAAGTATAGGTTCCTTCCTCTTTATTTTGGGCTTGCTCCACTATGTTCACCATGCTCAAATATTTTATTTTGTTCTTCTGTCTGATACTTGGGTTCCACTATTTGAGATTCGGGTGCCTCTGTTTGTGACTTGGGTTCCTTTGTCTGTGACTCAGTTCCCTCTGTCTGTGACTCAGTTTCTTCAGTCTGAGACTTGGTTCCCTCTGTCTGTGACTCGGTCTCAACAGTTAGAATCTCGGGTTGCACAGTTAGCAACAAGGTTTGTGCTGATGAATTCAGTGGTTGACATGGTTACTGTCCAATCACCATTGCTTGTGTCTTAGGTATAGTATCAGGTTCATAATACACAAAGTTCTTGTAGTCCTTGGGCTCTTTACTTCTCTATTCTTTATTTCTCTTTGAAAAGTCATCAATCTTTATATGCACACTTTTTATGACTTTATGAGTAGTAATATTCAAATATTTATATGCTTTTCTTTTACATGAATAGCCTAGGAATATACCTTCATCTCTTTTTACATCAAATTTTCCATTTCTTGCTTCCTTCAAGATGTAACATTTACTTCCAAATACTTTGAAATAATGAACATTAGGTTTATAGCCATACCATAATTCAAAAGGTGTCTTCTCAGTACCTTTCTTCAGTTGAACTCGGTTTAAGGTGTGAATTGTAGTGATGATGGCTTCCTTCTAGTATTTGGTAGCAACATTCTTTTTCAATAATCAAGGTTCTTGCACAATCCATAATGGATATGTTCCTTCTTTCTGCTAAACAATTTTGTTGTCATGTACCTAGGGAAGATACTTGTCTTTTGATTCCTCTTTCAATGAAGAATTCATTGAACCCATTAGAAATGAATTCTCCTCCTTTGTCAGATCTTAGGCATTTAAGTTTCTTTCCTATTTCCTTCTCAACTCTAGCAAGGTACCACTTAATCTTCAAAAACTCTTCTGATTTTTCTTTGAGAAATATAACAGTCATCATTCTGGAATGGTCATCAATAAATAGAATTAAATACTTCTCACTTGTGTAGATTGTTGTTCCAATTGGTCCACACAAATTAGTATGCACTAATTCCAAGACTTCTTCTGTATTGTATTTCTTGCTTTTGAAACTAATTTTCCCCATCTTCCCAATTTGACATTGTTTGCATATTGCCAATTCAGGTTTCTTCAAAATAGGAATATATCTTACTCTTTTTTTCTTGCTTATGTTGATCAGGTTATCAAAATTCACATGACACAACCTTTTATTCCATAACCAACTTTCTTCTACTTGTAAAATAAAACATGAGCTTACATTGAGATCAAGGTAAAATAGATTACCTTTTGTTTTCCTACTAGTTCCAACTAGGAGCTTGGACTTACCATTGATGAATTCTACCTCGAAACCAATGTTATTCAGCTATGCCACACTTAGTAGTTTATGCCTTAGTCCTTCAACCCAATAAGCATTATCACATTTGATTCCTTCATTTAGAGAAATACAACCTTTAACTTTTACATAGCATGGTTTATCATTCCCAAAATTGACACTCCCACCATCATAGTGCTCAAGAAGTTCAAATTTAGTTTTATCACCAGTCATGTGGTGAGAACAACGACTATCAATTATCTAGGTGTCATTCTTACTAATATGAGATTAAAGTGTAGTATTTTCATTATCTTTGTTGTCTGAATAATCCTTAATAGCAATGTAAACCATTTCATCTTCATCACTATCAGAATCTTTAGCAATATAACAAGATTTGTTACCTTTGTTCTTGTAGCTTTTGTAGCTCTTGAAATATTTCTTTCCTTTTTACTTGTTGAACTTTCTCTCACCTTTGTCTTCCTTGTTTGGACACTTAGCAGCAATGTGACCAACCTCATCACATGAAAAGAAAATCAATGGTATTCTTCCTTTGTACTGTCCTTTTCCTTTTGCAGCTCTCTTTGTAAGTAATGCTTCAATGATTTCCAAATCTTCATCATCAAAATCATCATCTCTGTCACTGTCAATCTATTTTCTTTTCATCTTAACAAGGTTTAATTTAGCTTTGAATGTAGACTCAAGATTGCTAGGATTAGGAGAATAATTTTCAAAATTATCTAACTCAAAATCTGTTAGTCTTCCAACCAATCCATCTCGAGTTATATCATTATTGTATCTCATTTCTTGAATGGCTGAAACTCTAATTGCATAGATAGGAAGTAAAGTCCTCAACACCTTACTAGCCACTATTTTGTCTTCAATTGTTCCACTGGAAGCTCTGATTCCACTTACATTTTTCTTGATTCTTTCACTGTATTTTGTAATGAATTATCCTTGTTTCATTTTTATCTAATCAAACTGACCTCTGAGATTTTCTTCTTTGGCTCTCTTTACATTGTCATCTCCTCCATAGATTTAATGCAGTTTCTTTCACATATCATAGGCAGTAGGGCATTCCTTGACTTCATCAAATTTAGAATAGCTGAGTGAAGAAGCTATATCAACCATCATTATGTTATGATGCTTCATGTCCACCATATGATCCAAAGACATAGGTTGTTATTAATAACTGAGAGGGGGGGGGGGGGNGGTGAATTAGTGGCCTCAAAAATCTGATCCTTAAATCAACCCTTTAAACTTATTAACCACAGATTATGTCTCAAGTTATCTTCTGTCCTACAAGATGAATGCCTTGAAATACTTGTAACAATTTACTACTTGTTGGATCACTTTATCAAACCTTCTTCTATATGTTTACTGATAAGCAGTCATCTACTTACCGAAAACACAGTAAATATGCAGAGTATACCGATCAATCCAGAGTTAACTATGTAAGATACAAAATAGTAAAGAAATGAATCATACACACATCACACATGAATTTTTAATATGGAAACCCTGTTAAGGGAAAAAACCACTGAGACCCGTACCCCAAAGTTTCACTCTTCTGAAGTGAGCCCTGTTAAGAGCCAACCCTTTTAAAGGTTACAAAGACACTGTTAGGTGTGACCTTGTTAGAGGATTTAGAAATAGTTTGTAAACTAGTATCTAGCATCTAATGCTACCATCCTTGATCAAACACTCACTTGGCCCGTCAATAGGTATCGGACATATCCAATGCTACTTTTGTGATCAAACTTTTAGATACTCCTTCAGATGTATCTCAATTGAAAAAGTCTTTTAAGTCCTGCTCGGTTAAGAGGCTTATATGCTTCAATAGTTAAACTGAAACACTAATGATATGTTCATACATACAACTCAATTGCAGATTTTCAGATATATTGTAGGTCCATTACTTCACTAATCAATATAATCAAATATATATGTTTGCTCCACACTTGTTCTGCTCTGTGATGCTTGTCTCACTGTTTGTCAGTGTCTGCAGAATCTAGCTCTTCCTTTAGCTTGTTGACCAAGAATGAATGAAGACTTTCTTCTCCTTCAGATTTCCTTTAGCATCTTTCCTCTTTCTTGTTCACCCCGCACAATTCTTAATGAATAGAATTTGTCTCTTATAGACATCATTTCCTCTTTTCTTGGCTTTCTTGATCTTGGCGTGTTCAACAATCTTTGCCAAATAGATTTAAAGAAAACTCATGATTTATCTCAAAGAGATCTTCTTTCCAATTGGACAAATCAACTTTAAATCAATTACTTATCTCTGAATTTAACAGGATGATTAAAACAATGATGAGTATTCATTAACTCTATCATTAGCATCTTGACAGCTAAGCATTTTGTCATTTTCTACTCTCTATTCTGTCGGTCAACACTTTAGTTAGTCATCGGTGATAACTGACTCTTTTGTCAGTGTAACTTTAGTTGTCATCAGGATCTCTGTCCTTGTCTTTTCCATCGGGCAACACTGAAATTCTGGCCGTCGGGTTACTCTATTTTTTTCTTGTCGGGAAACACTATAACTCTACTTGTCGGTAATGCTGTACATTTGTTCGTCGAGAAACACTGTGACTTTTTTCTTTTACTCTGACCGTCGGGTGCACTCTGTCGGTGTATACAGTCACTTAGTGAATACTTGACTTGTATGTATTACTGATAGCATAGCTTTGATTCATGAGTTCTTTGAAGTCTTTTAGCAGTATTACAATGACCATATAGATTATATTAAGTTGACATCAATGACAATACAATACATTAATTGATTTAATGCCTTGCATGATTATCAACTTAACATCTTCAAACATTCAATCAGTTACATGTCATCAATCTCTCCCTTTGGCATTGATGGCAACATACTACATTATCATACTATACTATTGCTAATACAATATGAAATATATAGTTTCACCAAGCTTTCCTAATGTAACTTATACAAATGTCTGGCTATCGTTAAGCTCAAATAGCTTTGATTTGATTCTTGCAGCTTTCTTTCTATCTTCAATCCCTTTACTGGATAGATGTAGAATCTTTCTTTCTCTAATGTGATGTGTTCTCCTTCTATGTCAAATTCTCTCCCTTTCTATTTTCTCCCCCTTTGATGATAATCTCTCCCTGAGATGATAATGAATATAATCTCTCTCCCTTTATCAGTATGATAATGAGATATTTCTCTCCCTTTGATATTAATGCCAAACATCTTATCTTTTCAAACAAGCTTTTGACAGTTATGTCAAGTGGATTCTTTCTATCCATATTATATTCCTTGAATTTCCCAATCCATCGGTAATAACTCTATTGCTCAGAGTAGATAAATACCTTGCTGTGTATAGATTTATCTTTATAGTCCATCTTTCTGCTTGCATCAACATGAATGATATTCTAATAATATGTCGACTGATGCAGCCTTCTAGTTAGCTTACTGACCAGTAGACAAGGGTTTGACCCCTAGTCTCTTTCTCAAATACTTAATTGCATCTTTGGGCAGTGGCTTGGTGAAGATATCAACCAATTGTTCCTTTGATTGCACATACTCAAGTATCACCTCCTTTGCCTGAACTTGTTCTCTCAAATAATGATACTTGATGGCAATATGCTTTGTTTTAGCATGCATGAATGGATTCTTGGAAATGTTTATTGCACTTGTATTATCATAGTAGATAATTATTGGTTCTAAAATTTTTATATGAATACCTTCCAGTAACTATTTGATCCATGCAATATTTGAGCAGTTTGCAGCAAAAACAACATACTCTTCCTCTGTAGTAGATTGTGAGATGCATCCTTGTTTCTTAATGATCCATGTGACAAGTCTATCACCCATAAAGAATACTCCTCTAGTTGTGCTCTTTTGATCATCAAGATTTCCAGTCCAATCAGTGTCGATAAAGACCTTAAGTTTAGATTTGCCTTCTCTTCTATACCATAAGCCATATTCCTTGGTATTCTTCAGATATCTTTGTATTATTTTCACAGCAGTCATATGTGATTATCTAGGGTTAGCAGAAAATCTAGCAACTATTCCTACTGCATGCTCAATATCTGGTCTAGTATGTACAACATACATGAGTTTTCCAATCATTGATATGTACAAAGTCTGATTTACCTCTGATGACTTTTCCTCCTTTGTCATCTTACATCCAGTTTCCATAGGTGTTCCAACTGGTTTGGATTCTTCTATCTTGAATATTTTCACTACTTTTTTGATGCACATGGATTGTGTAATGAAAATACCTTCATCTTATTGCATGATCTACAGACCAAGAAAGAACTTGATCTCACCAAACACATACATCTCAAATTATTTTCTCATTTCATTTGCAAATTATTTGCATAGCATATCATTGCCTCCATATATGATGTCATCAACAAATATATCAACAATCAAAATGTTAGCATCAATATCTTCTTTTAAATAAAGATTACTATTTTCACTAGTCCTTACAAATCCAATAATTATAAGATAGAAATGAAGTCTTTCATACCAGGCTCGGGGTGCTTGTTTTTATCTATAAAGGACTTTGTTAATTCTACATACCATGTCCCTCTTCTCTAGATCAACAAACCCTTTTGGTTGTTCAATGTATACCTCTTCTTCAAGTATTCCATTCAAGAATGCAAACTTGACATTCATTTGATATACCTTGAATCCTTTACATGCAGCATAAGCAAGTAATATTCTTACTCCTTCTAGCCTAGCAATGGGTGCAAAGGTTTTTCCATAGTAAATTCCTTCTTCTTGTGCATACCCCTTGCATACTAGTCTTGCCTTATTTCTTGTGACTTTTGCATTCTCATTCAGCTTATTCCTAAATATCCATTTTTTACCGATAACATTGTTGTCATTTGGTCTTGGTACAAGTGTCTATGTTTTTTTTTTCTCTATCTACTCAATCTCCTCATTCATAGCATTAATCCATTCATCATTATCTAGTGCAACATTGACAAATTTGGCTCATAATCACAAATAAGACATCTTGTATTTAGAGACTCACTTCTGGTTCTTATACTAGCTTTCTTATCTCCAATGAGCTAGTCCTGTGGATGGTTCCTTCTGACATATCTTGCAAGTATAGGTTCAATCCTTTGTCTATCATCATTATTTTGTCCTTCATTTTATTCTCCATCACTTGGTGCATCTTCTTGAGCAATATTTTGATTGTCGGTATTTGCAGCCTGATGCTCGGGTGCAATGATCTATTGCTCAGGAGATCTACATTGTTGGTAGTGTAGAGTGTCAGGTTCCTCATTGTAAGTAAACCTATTGTAGTCCTCTATCTCTTTAGTGATTTCTTTTTCATTATTCTTTGCAAATTCATCTATCTTTACATTTGCATTTTCAAAAGTTTTGTTAGAGGCTTTGTTTAGACATTTATAAGCCTTGCTCTTGGTATAATACCCTAGAAATATTCCTTCATCACTCTTGGAGCCAGGTTTTCCATTTCTATCATCTTTTAAGATATAACATTGACTGCCAAAAATTTTGAAATAACTTACATTGGGTGTGTATCCATACCATAGCTCATAAGGTGTCTTTTTGGCGTCTTTCTTAAATTATACTCTATTCAATGTGTAAAAAATAGAACTGAAAACTTCCCTCAAAAATATTTGGGTGATGCCTTTCTCTATCATTAGTGTCCTTGCACAATCAACTATGGATCTGTTCCTTCTTTCAACAATTCTATTCTACTATGGTGTTCTTGGTGTAGAGACCTGTCTTTTGATTCCACGCTCATTATAAAAGTTAGTGAATTCATCTAAATTAAATTCCCCTTCTCTATCTAATCTTATTCACTTTAAATCCTTACCACTTTGCTTCTCAACCATTTCCTTATACCATTTAAACATCTTAAATGCTTCTAATTTATCTTTTAGAAACATGGCTACCATCATTCTAGAAAAGTCATCAACAAAGAGAATAAAATATCTATCTCCATAATAACTCTTTGTCCTCATGAGTCCACATAAATTAATATGGACTAATTCTTGAATTACATCAGATGTATGGGTTTTGCTTTTAAAACTAGACTTTTTCATTTTACCTTTTTGACAATTCTTACACATGATGTTGTCGGGCTTGCTCATCGTTGGTAAGCCACTGACATTTCTCTTTTTTCTAATCTTTATCATGTTTTCAAAGTTCACATGACACAATATTTTGTTCCATAACCATATGTCTTCATTTGTAGCAATCAAACAATTGGTGTCAGTATCATTCAGATAGAATAAGTTACCTTTTGTCTGCTCATCGGTACCAATCAGATTTCCTGACTTATTGAAGATCTTTGCCTTCTTAGTTTCAAATGCTACTTTGTGAACTGAATTATTTAACTGAGAAAAACTCAATAGATTATAATTCAATCAATTTACCCAATAAGCATTTTCACATTTTATCTGGTTATTCAATATTATGGTTCCTCTACCTTCAACTAAACAAGGTGTGTCATTACCCATTCTTAATTAACCACCTTTATTATATTCAAAAGTCTCAAACTTTTTCTTATTACCAATCATATGGGTAGTGTAGCCACTATCTATGATCCAAACATCATTTTTTACAAATTTTAGATATGAGAGTTGTTTCTACATACCTTTCTTCATCATCATCTAAATCATCTTTTACTGCTACAAACACCATCTCGATGTCTTCATCAGATTCGGTGTCAATGTCATCATTTTAGCATTTTTCTAGGCAACTGGCCTTCTTTCCTTTCTCCTTGTAGTCTTCGGTATCTCTTCTTTCTGATTGTCGGTAGCTTCTATAATCACCTCTATCAGATTTCTTTTCAAGTGATCTGTCATTACTTCTGTCATCTTTTCTTCTGTTAGTACATCTTGCAGCAAAGTTTCCAATTTCTTTGCAATTGAAAAAAATAAGTGGTAATTTACCTTTGTATTTACCTTTGCCTCTCTACATTCTTCTATCCATAAGTGCTTCAATTTCATCAAGATCATCTTCTTGACTTTCACTATCACTATATTTTCTTATAGTGTTTTTTATGAATTGATTTACTTATTCTCATAGAAGTTTTGAATGCAGACTCTATATTTGGTAAGACACTATTATCAAAGTTATTCATCTCAAATGAAATCAGTCTTCCAATGAAACTATCTAGAGTAACATTTCTATTTGCTACAATTCTCATTTCTTGGATGGCAGATACTCTAATAGCATAAGTAGTCAGTAAGGTTCTTAGAATTTTACTTGCCACTGTATCTTCTTCTAGTAAACCTCCAACTCCTCGGATAACATTGACTACCTGTTTGATTCTTGTGCTGTACTGAGTGATGTTTTCACCTTATTTAATTTTGAGATCATCAAACTTTCCTCTAAGGATTTCTGCCTTGGCTCTCAAAACATTCTTGTCACCACCATTTACAAGCTTCAATTTGTCTCACATTTGCTTTGCAGTTTTGCAGGTTTTGACATCTTCAAGTTCAGCATTGGAGAGTGAGGAAGCAAGTTCTATCATCATGCCGTTGTGCTCATGCTTCTCTCTCATTTGTTTAACTATTGGAGCTCCTATGGTCAAAACATATTTAGTATCTAAGTATTGAGTAACATCATTACCAATACCTGATAAGTGGAGTCTTATTCTACTTTTCCATGAAGCAAAATTATCTTTTTTCAACTTGGGCACATCTCGTCTATTCATCTTGTGATCTTTAGCTTAGGTCTTGAAACCTTCCTTTCTAAGCACACAAGCTCAATACCAATTGTTAGTAATAACTGAGACGGGGGGTGAATCAGTGGCCTCAAAAATTTGATCCTTAAATCAACCCTTTAAACTTATAACCACAGTTTATGTCTCAAGTTATCTTCTATCCTACAAGATGAATGCCTTGAAATACTTGTAATAGTTTACTACTTGTCAGATTTATTTATCAAACCTTCTTCTATATGTTTACCGATAAGTAGTCATCTATTTATTGAAACACAGTAAATATGAAAAGTATACTGATCAATCCAGAGTTAACTATGTAAGATACAAAACACTAAAGAAATGAATCATACACATATAACACATGAATTTTAATGTGAAAACCCTGTTAAGGAAAAAAACCACTGGGACCAGTACACCAAATTTTCACTCTTCTGAAGTGAGCCGTGTTAAGAGCCAACGCTGTTAAAGGTTACAAACACACTGTTAGGTGTGACCTTGTTAGAGGATTTAGAAATAGTTTGTCAACTAGTATCTAGCATCTAATGCTACCATCCTTGATCAAACACTCACTTGGCCTGTCAATAGGTATCGGGCATATCCAATGCTACTTTTGTGATCAAAATTTTTAATACTCCCTAGGATGTATCTCAATTGAAAAAGAATTTTAAGTCCTGCTTGGTTAGGAGGCTTATATACTTTAATGGTTAAACTGAAACACTAATGATTTGTTCATACATACAACTCAATTGTAGATTTTCAGATATATTGTAGGTCCATTACTTCACTGATCAATATAATCAAATATATACCTTTGCTCCACACTTTTTTTGCTCTATGATGCTTGTCTCACTATTCATCGGTGTCTGCAGAATCTAGCTCTTCCTTTAACTTGTTGATCAGGAACAAATGAAGACTTTCTTCTCCTTCAGATTTCCTTTAGCATCTTTCCTCTTTCTTGTTCACCCCACATAATTCTTAATGAATTGAGTTTATCTCTTATAGACATGATTTCCTCTTTTCTTGGCTTTCTTGATCTTGGCATGTTCTACAATATTTTCCAAATAGATTGAAAGAAAACTCTTGATTTATCTTAAAGAGATCTTCTTGCCAACTAGACAAATTAGATTTAAATCAATTACTTATCTCTGACTTTAACTGGATGATTAAAACAATGATAAGTATCTTTTATCTCTATCTTTAGCTTCTTGACATCTAAGCATTTTGTCATTTTCTAAACTCCATGTTCTATCAGTCAACACTTCAGTTAGTCATCGATGATAATTGACTGTTCCATCTGTGTGACTTCAGTTGTCATCGAGATCTCCGTCCTTGTCTTTTTCGTCGGGCAATACTGAAATTCTGTTCGTCGGGTTACTCTATGTTTTTCTTGTCAGGAAACAATGTAACTCTGCTCATCGGTAATGCTATGCATTTTTTCGTCGGGCAACACTGCGACTTTTTTCTTTTACTCTGACCATCGGGTGCACTCCGTCAGTGTATACAGTCACTTAGTGAATACTTGACTTGTATACATTAATGATAGCATAGCTTTGATTCATGAGTTATTTGAAGTCTTTTGACAGTATTACAATGACCATACAGATTATATCAATTTGACATCAATGACAATACAATACATTAACTGATTTAATGCCTTGCATGATTATCAACTTAAAATCTTCAAACATTCAATCAATTACATGTCATCATAGGTATCGGTGGTTCCACATAATTGTGATCCAAGAATTGTAAACAAGTATCTCCAATAGTATCTATAGATGTAGCCTCATCAAATCTTGCCATGCTGTGAAGTTGTCATTGTTGATCTTGGGGATCTCCCTTCTGTAAGATATCTCTAATCTTTAGCTTTAGGCCTTGAAACCTTCCCTGAAAGCACATGCAACTTTGATACCAATTTTTGGAAATGAGTTGAGTAACTTAGAGGGGGGTGGGGGTGAATCAGTTACTACAAAAACAAATCCAATTCTCTTAGATGTCTTAAAAAAGCTTATCATTGTTACTCGGTTAACATAGATATTCTGTTGTCACTCAGTTAAGAAATTAAATATTAAGATATTAACTATGATTATCCTTTAGTGATTAAATGTAGAAACATAAAACATAAAGTAAATAACATGTACACAGATAACACCAAGATTTAACGTGGAAACCCAATATAGGAAAACCAACAATTGCAACTAGTCACTACTTTTGTCTCTTCTGAAGTGATCCCTTTAGGAGCCAACCCTGTTAAAGGTTACATTGACACACTGTTAGGTGTGACCCTGTAGAGGATTTAATCACCCTGTAAGGAGTGCCCTTGTTAGAGGTCTTCAAAAACTTCAATGTAGAAATGTCACCTTGTGAGAGGATTTACAAAATAATGTTAAGTCTACTCTGTTAAGAGATTTTGGATCACTGCTACAATTATTAGAGAGTAACAATGGATTGACCTATTTCAAGAAGCAACTGTCTTTGCTGATTCGAATCTTTGCTCTGGGTTTAAACACTTGACCCTCACTGATCGAATATTCTGTTGCATCTTTGTATGTTCTGTCCTTATTCAGAATCCCATCTGATTTTGCCTCCACACTTCATATCATAAACCCACACATCTCATCACACATTCAATCTAAACTTGACCTATATATATATATATATATATATAT
>MU226631.1:177688-200361 GCA_018584345.1 Thuja plicata
TACCAAACAAAGAGATGGAGAGGGATTCCTACTTTTCCTACAATGATGGAGGGCGGTATTTGCTAGATACCCTCAAAGTGTACCTGAAAAGGAAAAGATGGATATCTTTGTGAATAGCTTGAATCCTGAAATGAACTATCGACTAAGGCTACAGTGCCCTAGATCATTCCAAGACTTAATAAAAAATGGGGTAACAACAGAAGAGGTATTGATGAAGAGTGGAGAAATCAAACTCTATAAAGAGAACAAAAATAACAACAACAGTATATGTATGTGTAGACACCTAAAATTGACCAGGTGTACCTCAAATATGTCAAATTACAAATCTCAGCCAAATGCTTCAAAATATCATCAAATGGACATTATCTCAATGCAAATCAAATGGACAAAATTCAAATCAATTTAAAAGGTCAATTAAATCATGAAATCAATTAATTAAATTCAAGCCTAAAGGGATTAATCAAATTATGCAATTGATTTTTCAATTGTATAAATGAAATCAAAAGGGATCAAATCCAACCCAATCACCCTTCATGGCTAATTTAATTAAAGGATGGAGTTATTTATTTCCTAATTTATTTTGAGACAACCAACAAACTTTCCCTCCATTTGCAAATGCCTTAAAGCTTTTGACTTAACCAAGCTTTGATCATGATAAACTCACTCTACCGCCTACCCTTGGGAAAATGCTATAAATACAAGCAATTTCCTTTGTATTTGGATCCAAGAATTCAAGAGCAAAATAATCCTTATTATAGGCATATTGAGAGCAATATTGAAAGCATATTGAGGAGCATTGAGAGATTTGAGAGAATTTTTAGCATTTGCATCATCATTTAGTATCATGTTTAGGAGCATATGCTAATTTTATTTCATGATCTTGGAGCATTTCTAAGCATTTTAAGCATTCTAGCTAGATTTGAGCATTGAATTTCATATATATCTCGTTCTAGGATTGTCCTTGAGAGAGATTAAGCCTGAGAGCTCTCTTAATAAAGCTTGGATAGAGAACCATGAGATGACATAGTTTGCTAGTTTCAATTCTTAGATTAATTTGTTTATCTTTCCATAGAATTGTTGCTTTCATTCTTAATTTCATGAAGGTGTATTTTCTTACACACAGTGTGTATGTACATGTGAGTGAAAACTTTAGTGGCAATTATTAGCCATTTGGTGATTGTCACATTTTAACGACCCAAGAATTGGCAAATATTTTTCATATATTGGATCAACCCTATCGCCCGACATTTATTATTATTGGGTCCAATTCCCGGGCCCATCACCCATCGGTTCATTTAATTTCTCTATTTCTTACACATTATCACCAATGGAATATAAATTTTGGTCCCTATAAATTTAAATTTTTTTCCTATAATTTCTAAGTGACCCCAAATTGACGACCTATATTCGTCAATAGATTTATACATATATATTTATAGGCAACGCCAAATTTTCCTGTCATTTTATGGATGCGTGTCTCCAACTGAGTTAATTTTGCCAAGTTTATGAATCATGTGAAGGTATTGGATGACCCATAATTGCATCAGAAATAACAAAAGACGTGTTATACTTATGTGGGCTTCACCAAATATTTGTATACCTAATACCTCCCTCTAAATTTTCCAAATAAGGATTAGTATAAAAAAATTTGATCGATAGCAAAGTTTCTGAATGTTGAGTGTAATTGCATACTGCATTGGCAAGTCACGACTACAATTTAATTTGAGGCAAAGGTAAGTGATACCTATTATGTGACTCTGTAGTTTTGAGTTCATTATTATTTAGTTGTAACCACTTAGCAAATAGTGGTGACCAAGGAGACCTCAGACATGATTTTAGGGCCAATGAATCCAGAATCATATTTGTATATATTATAGTATATTGTCACTTCTTCAACAATTTAATATTTTATTTGCAATGGAAGTCGTTGAAGAATGGAGATGTCGAACAAGAATAAGGGTAAGGCTCTGGAAAGTGGGGAAAGCCAAGAGAGGCCAGGAAAACACATAACCTTATCATCATACTTTGGTCATGGTTTTGGAAATGTTTCTGTCCAAAATCGGGAAGCTACCTCATCACAAGTAGATTTTGAAGATTCACAACCTGAAACTACATGACATATTGAAGAAGTAGGAAAGCCTGATATCTAAGATCATGATGAACTTGAAGAAGATTTTTAGTTAAATACCTAGAGTAGCCATAATGATATAATTGACTTGGATGAGACTAATAATGTCAGAGATGATGATAGTGTAGGGAAAAAGAAAAGAAAAAAACAATTCAAAGAAGGAAATGAAATAAAAAAAAAGATCGGAAGTGGGAGTTGTCCAGAAATTTTAAAATAAAATGGGTGTCAAAGTATCCATTCATTGAACTAGTGGAAAATCCAATTGAAGGTCAGCCTCTGGTAGAATGCAGATGTAAGATTTACACCAAGATAAATAAGGAGGAAAAGAGGTTGGAGTTAAAAATTGACACCATAGAGAAGCATATGGGTAAAGTTTACGAGAAGAAAACCATAGATGGAGTTGAAAAATAGTGATAAGATGGAAAACAAAGGATGAATCTCAGAATGTTAGGAATGCATACTTATATGAATTTCAGCAGAATATACAGACGAAGCTTGCTCAAGTTAAAGGCTCTTTTGAAGCTTGTTTTGGAAAAGCATTGGAAGTAGAACTAATGGGAAAAGTTGTTCAGTTAAGTGTTGTTTTTAATATTTTGAGCAAAGGGCATCCTATGAAAGACTACCCATAATTGACTTCTTTATTACACTTTCTAAAAGTTTGTAACTATCCTAATAGTCAGTGGTTAGTAAATAGTGTATGGGAATGGGCAAGTTGTCTTGCTGATGTTGAAAAAGAGGATCTAAAGGTAAAAATTAAAGAGTCAAATTTTATTGCATTGTCTTTAGACGAGGTTACAGTAGTACATAATACTTCATGGGTATGCATGCATGTTTCTACTATACATAATTTTGTCTACCAAGCTCATCTACTAACTGTTGCTAAAATGAAGGATAATGCGATAGCTGAAATTTTATTTGAACTAGTAAAGAGTTCTCTAACTAGCTATGGAGGTATAAATGACATAACGATTTCCAATAAGTTGGTGTGTGTTGGAGTGGATGGAGCTTGATTAATGAAAGGACACAGGGGTGGTATTTGCACAAAGATACAATCTTATTATGCACCCTACGTTATTCCCATTCACTGCATGGCCCACAGAATGAATCTAGCTTTTAGAGTTGTCAGCAAGCATGGTCCAGTACAAAAAATTTAAGTTTTAATCAAGGAGCTCTACCAATACTTGTGTCAAATTCCAAAATGATTGAGGGAATTTCAACACTTTTTCGAAGGACTAACTGACAGGAATAAGCTTCTAAAGGATAATGATACTAGATGGATCTCTTTGGATGGACCAGTGCTTTGAGTGTTTTCAGAATATCAATCGTTGCTTGGTCTAATGAACTCAAGTCGTGAAGAAGTATGGCTAACCAAATTTCTTGAATTGCTGTGAAGGTTAAGTAATGTAGAGACACTCTTAACGGTAGCAGGTCTTCTCTCACTGCTAGAGGAAATGAGAAATATAATGAAAAAGGCCCACCAAAGAGAAATCTATATTGCAGAATATGTTGCACTTTGTAAATTGACATGCATATTGCTAGATAATCTCTATCGATCATGTGATGATGTAAAATTTTCTAGATGGATTAAAATCAAAAATTTGGGGAGTTATGTGCAAGAGTACACCGATTTATGTGTTAAAGTACACTGAGTTGAGATACCATTGTATGACTTTGCCAGGGTTGAGTCCGAGGAACCATGAAGGAATAAAAGGAAGCGAGTATCAAGTGTTAAAAGGGAAGACTTTACCAAGATCATTGAGTCTGTAACTACTTTTGTGAAGTGCATTACCTATGATCTTTCATCAGAGATTAGAGGAAGATTCCCTCCAGTCAAACTACTTGAATCCATGGCTATTGTGTTTCCTCAATATTGGAGTATCAAAAATTCAAAGCTTTATCGAACTAAGCTACTAGCTTTGATAGATCATTTTTGCAAAACCAAAGAGTTAAATGGAGTAACTCTAAATGGAATTTTAGATGAATCTCATTTAAGAGAACAATAGGGCCATTTTTTACAGACAATAAGGGAAGAATATAATATTATGCAGAGCTCCCATGAAGATGGATCGACAATAAGGCTTTGGAAATATCAAGCTAAGAGAGAAATGTTGATTGATTCAATATCAGAATTTTTCAAGCTTGCTGATTTATGTTTGACCATGATATTGGGGTTGGTGGAGGATGAGAGAGTTTTTAGTACTTTGGGGTTCCTAAAGTCAAAGCTAAGAAATAAACTAGACATGATTTTGGAAAATTTCTTGAGGCACTATACATCCAGGTATGAAGTTCATACTTTTCCTTACGATAGGGCACTGAAATTGTGAAGGAAGAAATGTCAGAGAAGAGGACTAGGAAACATTTCAAACCAAAGTAGGAGTGCCAAAGACAATGACGTGACTATCATTGACTCATGTACTGGTACTTGTAATGATAGCATTGAACTTGAGTTAAGTGTAGGTATGCAGAATGAAGAAAACATATCGAAGAATCAAGGGAGCTATGAAGTTGATGACGATGAATCCAAGGATCTTGATAATGTTATGATGTAGCAACTTGAACATTTGTAGAAGTAGCGGGTCCTAACTATTATTAAACTATTTTCTGTAGTATACTGTCAGTTTCTATATCTCATCATCAATCATGCATAATATTATATGCCAATGTCAAAAACATGAATGTGGTTGATAATCTCATGAATTCTACAATTAATAATGGTTTCAATGTTCATTTTCATTATTCAGCTCATATGGTACAATTTTTAAAGCTTATTTTTTAAAAAAACATAGCAATTCATATGATACAATTCTTAGAAATAGAGATTCTTATTAATTTATTTACAAATATGACGCAATGTAACAATTCATTTGTTAATAGTAGTAAGAAGTAGAACACAACTCTGTGTGATTATGTTTGCAAAAGTGAATTGATAATGAATTATGACTCAAGATTCAATACCTAATTTCAATTTCATTACCCTTAGAAAATGACCATGAATTCCCTTTTATAGAAACAAGGGAGCAACAATAGCTTCAGGTCGATTTTCCTAATGTGAAGTCTCAAAATCAAAATCAGTAAGAGTCAAGAGCAGTAAAACATCTCTACAACTGTACATTTATGCATTTGACATGCCAGTTTAGTAAATAATCATTGAGAAATAGCATTATAGAATCTGCTACTTGTTCCTATTAAAAAAAAAGGTTCAAACTTGTTACTTTTAACTCAATTCAAGACAATAGATAAATATTATAGAGATGATTGAAACTGAAATTACTTGAACACATACTATTTTTGATGAGATGATTCTTCCAGTTTGTTTAGTTTTCTCCATTCTACATCATTTGGAAGGTCAAAATTTGTTAAGTTATAGTGAATGACCTGCAACCTCATCATCCATCCATACTTGTTAGAGTGAATTGAAAGCAATGATCCTTCCAATACTGCATTCAAATTTGTCAATGGTTGATGCACTTTGCAATGCCTTCATGAGTTGTGTCCTAAGGAAGCTTGCCTAAATCAGTCCTCATTGTGTTCTCCAACCTTTTTTTGTAAGATTCACTTCTAAAACAATTCTTTAATGAGTTACTAGGACCACGACATGGAAAACCATGACCTATCATTCTGGTTGTTATTTGATTCATCTTGGTGAGATTTCTCTCAAATAAGGCAAGAGTTTCCTCTACTTCAGTTAGTTTCTGACATATTTGAATTACAGAGTCATGGATGAATGCGGTCATGAATTCCCTTGCTTGCCAAATTCCTGTCACTAGTTGTGTTGATTTGATATAAAATCTATTTTGCAGTTTTCTCTCTCTGACAAATTTTTTTGTTCTTCTCAATGTGCTCTTTGAGCTTCCTAAAAAAATCTCTAAGACTTTCATTCAATTCAAACCAATCACACAACCTATCACCAGTCACCTTTATTTTCCCCCAAAGGTCTCTTTTTATTTGCTTGACTGTATTTTTCATGTGGTCATTCAAGTTGTTTTCATAAGTTTCAATTGTATTATTTTCCTTCTTTAGCTCTTCTCTCAATTCTAACAATTGGTGTTCACTCTATTTTTTTTAATTTTCTCCGCTTCCTCTTCCCACTGGTTTTCTTTCTCTTCCCACTATTTTTCTTTTACCCTCTCATCCTCCAATTCTTTCTTTAATTTATTGTTTACTTATGCCGCACTCTCCATGCTTTTGTACAAATTTAATGAAGAGGCTTTCTCATACTCAAGATTTTTTTTTTCTCTCTACCAATTTTCCCTCACAAATTTCAGTTTTTCCTCCATATGTTATCATTGTCCAATTGCTTCTTTAGAGGATGAATTTTTCAACCTTTTCTCTAATTCTTTACACCTGTTATCTGTTGCTTTCTCCTTTGCCTTTTCATTTTCTAGGTTAGCCTGTAACTTTTCTAATATTCCTTGAAGCTTTCCATTCTCTCTCCAACTTCATCAATGAACTATAGACCACTTGGTTGGTCATTTTTGACACATTTATCTTGTCCTTATTTTTAATTTTGGATAAATCCATTTGGAGGGTGCTAAATTTAAATTCAAATAGATCTATCTAACTCTCTGGTGGATTGTTATCTCTAGCTGGGGGCATAACAACCATGAACTCCATCATTTCTTTGTTTGGGTCATAAGTGGGAAATAACCTATTCGATGTAGGTTATGCATCACAAGCTGCAACAACTACATCCCTCTTCAATGTCTTAGTATTTTGTCTATTCCTATTTTTTGTTATTTCAAAGTTAATTGCAAAATCATTGTAACAAAAATTAAGGTTTTCTGACATGATTGAATGTTTGAAAGGTGAAATAGAACTTGGAGCGATGTACGAGCTTCCACCTGTGGTTCTAATAATTGCACCATGAGGATTAGTAACAGTAACACGCTGACCCATTACAAGTGGAGTATTTGGACTGTTCGAAGTGTTTTGTCCTTAAGGTGTTGCAATTGTTAGACTCACAGTCACAGACACTATTGGAATTGTTGTCATAACCTTTTTCTTCTTTACACTACCTTGATCTTTGGGATCCACTAATTTGATGCCCAGTTGTAGTGTCCTTTTCAAACCACTAGTACTAACCATACCATCCCCACCAGTGGGAGTGGCACTTGATTCAAATTGAATCTGAGTGCTTGGAAAAGGTGGAACTAGATTTGAAGCTGGAAAAAATGAAGGTGCAAGGATATGAGACAGAGTAGTACCTTTTCCTAATGAACCTCAAATTATTGGTGTCCTACCACATTTTCATGGAGCGTGTGTGGAAATTGGATACCAATTCCCTTGTCCCATGGGACCCAGACCATCCCTACCTGGAAAACCCTTTTTTCTACAATCTCTGCCCCTTTGCCATATTTTTCTTTTGTGGATGCATCGACTCCATTAGCAATTGTTGTTGAATATACACTAGTAGAAATTGTTATTGTGTTGCACTTTTCCTTTTTATTGTGCAATGCCATAACTTGAGATGACAATTCTTGTATTGAAATATTATTTTCAGCGATGTATTTCTCCATCTCTTCTTTAACCTCCTCCCAGGACTCTATGTTTTTAAATTTTTCTATCAATGGGATAATCTCATGTTGACATTTTCTTGTGAAGCTCCCACTCATTCTAAGCTTGTTCCAATTATGTTTAGTGGATCATACTGCCAATGACTGTCAACAAAAAAGTGAAAAATTGAAAAAAAGCCTCTACCACTTTGAATCCTCCTCTCTCAAATGTGAACCCTCCCAATGAGAAAGGCAAGGAAGGAAATATCAATTTCTTTTGCTGACCATTAAAGAGTACATCTCTACTCTCCATCTGTCAAACATATTCCAATGCAAATACCCTCTTTGTAACATGTATTGGAATTTTTTAGGGTTTCATGAAGTACCAGTCAGCCAATTGTATTTGACTTCCGAGTTGAATGCAATCTCTACAAGACACACACAATCTAGGCAATGGAGTGCCTGTAATTTAATGATACATTGGTGCCAAAAAGAAGTCTACAAAATTTTTATAGTTCCTTCTGTTATCACTCATCCTTATCTTAGGTGTCCATTCATATATTGCATTTTGGACCTGGGTTTGAAGCTTGTTTGTCTGAAATATTGCAACATGCTTTGCTAAAAGAAGATAGCACAAGTAGGTTGTGAACCTAAATGTCTTCTGTGAACAGATATTAATCATTAGTAATTGTTCTTGCATGCAATGAATAGTGTGCTCAATAAAATTATATTTTACTGGTTCTTTTTAAAAAAAATATGAAAAATCATTTTAAGAATGTTGGCACCCACTTCTTTGTTACTATGCAATCCCAAACAAATTGCTAGCAAGGAAATACTATCCTGAACCCATTGCACAAAAATATGATAATCATAAGGAGGTTTATGATCTAGATCCAGACTGGAGCTGCTTGTTATTCCTCTGATATACAAATATTTCTTCATTGCATCTATTTTTTAGTAATTCTCTGCCAACTTTCCCAAGTCAATCTGCACATTTGAGTTTTGTGCTTCAAACCCTAGGTCCAACAGACTAGAAAATTCAGTCTGAGTTAACAAAAAAATTAACTCCTGAGTATTTTTATCGACAATTAATTTTATATTTTCATAAGATTTTTCAGTGCAGAGCATGATAATTTTTGGACAAGGGAATACTTGAGGTAACGCCATGTGTGCTGACCCAGCAACCCACACTACAATTTTATTTGTCTTTGCCTTTACCATGTTGTTAAATGGAAATTTTTTTGAATCCTTCATTTGATCTTTCCACTTATTTTCAAGTACAAATCTAATTTCCATGATCCCCTTACTTCCATGGATAACATGATAAAAAATATCATGGAATTCATTAGTGAAACCTGGTGTTTTAACTAGTTTGTGGAAGTCTATTACCTATATTTCCTTTCTTTTCCTTTTACTAATCATCTTGGTATTTGTTTTTCCCATCGTGGACAGTGGTATACTGGTATTACTATTTACTTGTAGGAAAATTTAAAATTTTTTGCATAGGTGACAGCTATAATTTATAGGCGTGATTGAAAATTCAACCCTAATTCTATGACTACAATCTAAACAGTAAACCACTAGATTTGAAAAATTTAAATGGTAGGACGTGGGTGTTCACTATTTTACCCAGAAATTGAATGTGTGTAGACTATGAGTGGGCAGAGAGCTGAGAGACTTTGTTGCATTCCTCAATACTCAATGTAGAAGCCGTAACCCCTTTTTGATTCTCCAATACAGTATACTAGTAAGAACTGAAAATATAGAAACTTTGGTTAAAATTGTACTATTGTGAGTACTGATTTGTCAGTCATGACTCCTCACTCGTGTTAAATTTTATTGCTTCTCCATATATATAAGGTCACTAGGACACGTGTCACTTAATTGTTTGACATTACAAATATTTGAGGTCAAATTGATCTTATTTCTTATTAAATTTTAATTTACTATTTTACTGTAATTTTGTTTTTAATTAAACTTAGATGAGTGTTAAATCATGAAACATGCCCTATTTTTGTGGGACACTTGCAAAAAGAAGTGATTGTTCCCAAAATAGGCCCAAAATATGATGAACTATAACTGATTGAATGTTTGAAGATATTAAGTTGATATTCATGCAAGGCATCAAATCAATTAATATATTGTATTGTCATCGATTTCAACTTGATATAATCTGTATCGTCATGGAAATACTGCTATAGACTTCAAAGAACCGATGAATCAAAGGCTATGCTATCAGTAATGCATATAATTCAAAGTATTCTCAAAGTGACTGCATACACTGACGAAGTGCACACCGACAGTCAGAGTAAAAGAGAAAATTCTCAGTGTTACCTGATGAGAAAATGCATAGCATTACTGACGAGCAAAGTTATAGTGTTGCCCGACAAGAAAAGCACATTGTAAACCGACAGACAGAATTACAGTGTTTCCCGACAGAAAAGACAAGCATGGAGATCCCGATGACAACTTAAGTCACACTGACGGAACAGTCAGTTATCACCAATGACTAATTGAAGTATTGGCCAACAGAATAGAGAGCTCTAAAATGACAAAATTCTTAGCTGTCAAGAGCTACAGATAAACTTAAATAGTACTTATCATTGTTTTAATCAACAAAATAAAGATGGAGATAAGTAATTGATTTAAAGATGATTTGTTTAGTTGGCAAGAAGATCTCTTTGAGATAAAATTGGAGTTTTACTTTAAATCTAATTGGCGAGAATTATGGATCACGCCAAGAATCAAGAAAGCCAAGAAATGGTGAATTGTGTCTATAAAGAGACAAACCCAATTCATTACGAATGGTGGGGTGAAAAGAAAATAAAAGAGGAGAGATGATAAAGAGATTCTAAAGGAGAAGAAAGTCTTCATTTAGACCTAATCAACAAGCTGAGGAAAGAGCTAGATTCTATAGACACCGACGAAGAGTAAGACAACATAACATAGCAGAACAGTGTAGGGGAAAAGGTATTGAATTGATTATATTGATCAGAGAGGTAATGCACTTACATTAGATCTAAAAATCTGCAATTCAATTTGTATGTGTGAACAGATCACTTTACTATTTCAGTTTAACCATTGAAGCATCAAGTATCTTAACCAAGAAACACTTAACCATATTCTATAATTGAGATACATCCCAAGGAGTATCAAAAAGTTTGATCATGCAAAGTAGCATTAGATATGCCCGATACCTATTGATAGGCCAAGTGAGTGTTTGATCAAGGATGGTAGCATTAGATGCCAGATACTAAGTGACAAACTATCTTTTAAATCCTCTAACAAGGTCACACCTAATAATGTGTTTTTAACCTTTAATAGGGTTGGCTCTTAACCGAGCTCACTTCAAAAGAGTGAAAATTTGGGGTATCGGTCCCAGTGGTTTTTCCTTTAACAGGTTTTCCATGTTAAAATCCATGTTTTATGTGTTTATGTTTCATTACTTTACTGTTTTACATTTCACATATGAAATTCTGAATTGATCAGTATACTCTAGTTATTTACTATGTTTTAGTAAATAGATGACTGCTTATCGGTAAACATACAAAAGGATGTTTTACAAAACATTTCGACAAGTAGTAAATTGATATAAGTATTTCAAGGCATTCATCTTGTAGGATTGAGTATAACTAGAGGCCTAAAAGTGGTAATACGTTTTAAGGGTTGATTTAAGGATTAAATTTTTGAGGTCACTAATTCAGCCCCCCCTCTCAGTTATTGCTAACAATTGGTATCAGAGCTTGTGTGCTTAGAAGGAAGGTTTCAAGACCTAAGATAAAGATCACAAGATGAATAGCCGAGATGTGCCCAAGTTGAACAAAGACAATTTTGCTTCATGGAAAAGCAAAATAAGACTCCACTTATCAAGTATTGAAAATGATGTTACTCAATACTTAGATACTGAATATGTGCTTCCCACAGGAGAAACAAAAATTGACCAATTGAGAGAGAATCATGAGCACAACTGCATGATGATAGAGCTTTCTTCCTCACTCTCCAATGCTAAATTTGAAGATCTCAAAACTTGCAAAACTACAAAGCAGATGTGACACAAATTGATGCTTGTACATGGTGGTGACAAGAATGTTCTGAGAGCCAAGGTAGAAAGCCTTAGAGGAAAGCTTGATGATCTCAAAATGAAAGAAGGTGAAAACATCACACAGTATAACACAAGAATCAAAGAGGTAGTCAATGCTATCCGAGGAGTTGGATATGTACTAAAAGAAGATATAGTGGTAAGTAAAATTCTAAGAACCTTACTACCTACTTATGCTATTAAAGTATCTTCCATACAATAAATGAGAGAAGTAGAAACTAGCAATGTTACTCTAGACAGTTTGATTGGAAGACTGATTTCATTTGAGATGAATAACTTTGATAAGAGTGTCTTACCAAACATAGAGTCTTCATTCAAATCCTCTTTAAGAATAAGTAAATCAAGCCATAAACACACTATGAGAAAAGATAGTGATAGTGAAAGTGAAGAAGAAGATCTTGATGAAATTGAAGCACTTATGGCTAGAAGAATGCAGAGAGGCAAAGGTAAATACAAAGGTAGATTACCACTTGTGTGTTTTAATAGTAAAGAGATTGGACACTTTGCTGCAAGATGTCCTAATAGAAGAAAAGATGATAGAAGTAATGATAAGTCATTTGAAAATAAGTTTGACAGAGGTGATTACACAAGAAACCGACAACCAGAGAGAAGAGATACCTAAGACTACAAGGGAAAAGGAAAGAAGGTCAGTTACCTATAAAAATGCAAAGATGAAGACACTGACACTGAATCTGATAAAGACATCAAGATGGTGTTTGTGGTAGTAAAAGATGATTCAGATGATGATGAAGAAAGGTATGTAGAAACTGTACTCATATCTAAAGTTAGTAAAAATGATGTCTGGATCATAGATAGTGGCTGCACTCACCACATGACTGGTGACAAGAAAAATTTTGAGACTTTTGAATACTATAATGGTGGATCAGTAAGAATGGGTAATGATACACCTTGTCTAGTTGAAGGTAGAGGAACTATAATGTTGAATAACCTGATAAAATGTGAAAATTCTTATTGGGTGAAAGTTTTGAATTATAATCTATTAAGTGTTTCTAATTTGAATAATTCAGGTCATAGAGTAGCATTTGAAAATAAGAAGGCAAATATCTTCAATGAATCAGGAAGTCTGATTGGTACCGGTGAGCAGACAAAAGGTAACTTATTCTATCTGAATGATACTAACTCCACTTGTTTAATTGCTAGAAATGAAGACATATGGTTGTGGCACAAAAATATTATGTCATGTGAACTTTGACAACATGATAAAGATAAGAAAAAAGAGAAATATAAGAGGCTTACTGACGATGACTAAAACCAACAATATCATGTGTAAGAATTGTCAAAAAGGTAAGATGACAAAGTCTAGTTTCAAAAGAAAAACCCATACATTTGATGCAATTCTAGAATTAGTCTATACTAATTTATGTGGACCCATGAGGACAAAGAGTTATTATGGAGATAGATATTTTATTCTCTTCGTTGATGATTATTCTAGAATGATGACATTTATGTTTCTAAAGTATAAATATGAAGCATTCAAGATTTTTAAATGGTACAAAGCAATGGTTGAAAAAAAAAGTGGTAAGAAATTGAAATGCTTAAGATCAGATAGAGGAGGGGAATTTATTTCAGATGAATTCACTAACTTTTGTAAGGAGCATGGAATCATAAGACAAGTCTCTGCACCGAGAACACCACAATAAAAATGGAATTACTGAAAGAAGGAATATATCCACTGTTGATTGAGCAAGGACACTAATGATAGAGAAAGGGATGACCCAAATCTTCTAGAGGGAAGCTATCAGTACTACTGTTTACACATTGAATAGAGTACAATTGAAGAAAGACACCAAGAAGACACCTTATGAGCTTTGGTATGGTTACACACCCAATGTAAGCTACTTCAAAATTTTTGGTAGTCAATGTTATATCTTAAAAGATGATAGAAATGTAAAAATTAACTCCAAGAGTGATGAAGGAATCTTTCTAAGGTATTCCACCAAGAGAAAGGCTTATAAATGTCTCAATAGAGCCTCTAACAAAATTGTTGAAAGTGCAAATGTAAAGATAGATGAATTTGCAGAGAAGAATGAAAAGGAAAGCACAAAACAACCAAATAACTACAATAGGTTTGTTTACAATGAATAACTTGACACTCTACCCAATCGAAAATGTAGAGCTCCTAAACAATACATCATTGCACCCGAGCATCAGGCTGCAAATACCAACGATCATGATATTGCTAAAGATGATGTACCAAATGATGAAGAATAAAATGAAGGACACAATGATGATAAAGATGATAGACAAAGAGTTGAACCTATACTTTCCAGATATATTAGAAGGAATGATCCATAAAACCAAAACATAGGAGATAAGAAAGTTGGTATGAGAACCAGAAGTAAGTCTCTAAACACAAGATGTCTTATTTGTGATTTTGAGCCAAAATCTGTCAATGCTACACTTGATAATGATGAATGGATAAGTGCTATGAATGAGGATATTAAGTAGATAGAGAAAAACAAGACATGGACACTTGTACCAAGACCAAATGACAAGAATGTCATCGGTACAAAACAGATATTCAAGAATAAACTGAATGAGAATGGAGAAGTCACCAGAAACAAAGAAAGACTAGTATACAAGGGGTATGCACAAGAAGAAGGGATTGACTATGGAGAGACCTTTACACCTACTGCTAGGCTTGAAGGAGTGAGAATATTACTTTCTTATGCTACATATAAAGGCTTTAAGTTATACCAAATTGATGTCAAGTCTACATTCCTAAATGGAATACTTGAGGAAGAGGTATACATTGAGCAACCAGAAGGGTTTTTTGATCCAGACAAGAGGAACATGGTATGTAGACTACACAAAGCCTTGTATGGATTGAAACAAGCACCTCGGGCATGGTATGAAAGAATTCATTCCTATCTTATAAGTATTGGATTTGTAAGGACTAGTGAAAACAATAATCTTTATTTGAAGGAAGATACTGATGCTAACATTTTGATTGCTGAGATATTTGTTGATGACATCATATTTGGAGGCAATGATATGCTATGCAAATCATTTGCAAATTAAATGAGAAAAGAGTTTGAGATGTCTATGTTTGGAGAGATCAAGTTATTTCTTGGTCTATAGATCATGCAATAAGATGAAGGTATTTTTGTTACACAATCCAAATACATCAAGGAAGTGCTAAAAATATTCAAGATGGAAGAATCCAAACAAGTTGGAACACTGATGGAAACTGGATGTAAGATGACAAAGAAGGAAAAGTCAACAGAGGTAAATCAGAATTTGTACAGATTTATGATTGGAAAACACATGTATGTTGTACATACTAGATGAGATATTGCACATATAGTAGGAATAGTTGCAAGATTTTCTGCTAATCCTAGGGAATCACATATGACTTCTGTGAAAATAATCCTGAGATATCTAAAGAATACCAAGGAATATGGCTTATGGTATAGAAGAGAAGGCAAATTTGAACTTAAGGTCTTTACCGATGCTGATTGGGCTGGAAATATTGATGACCAGAAGAGAACAATTGGAGGAACATTCTTTATGGGTGAAAAACTTGTCACATGTATCAGCAAGAAGCAATGATGCATCTCTCAGTCTACTATAGAAGTAGAGTATGTTGTTGTTGTTGCAAATTGCTCAAATATTGCATGGATCAAACAGTTACTAGAAGGTATGCAAATGCAAATTATTGAACCAGTAATTATCTACTGTTATAACACCATTGTAATAAAATTTTCCAAGAATCCAATCATGCATGCTAAAACAAAGCATATTGCCATCAAGTATCATTTTTTGAGAGAACAAGTTCAAGCAAAGGAGGTGATACTTGAGTATGCGCAATCTAAGGAACAATTAGCTGATATCTTCACCAAGCCACTACACAAGGATGCATTTGAGTATTTGAGAAAAAGACTAGGGGTCAGACCCTTGTCTACTAGTCAGTAAGATGACTAGAAGGCTGCCTCAGCCTACATATTATCAGAATATCATTAATGTTGATGCAAGCATAGAAATGGACTTCAAAGATATATCTATACAAAGCAAGGTATTTATCTACTCCGAGCACCAAAGTTTTTATATTGCTGATGGATTGGGAAATACAAGGAATATATTATGGATAAAAGGATCTATTTGGCATTATTGTCAAAAATATTTGTTTGGCATTGCTGTCAAAGGAGAGATTATATCCATTATCACATCTGAGAGAGATTATATCTATCAAGGAGAGATTATAACATTAGGGAGAGATCATATCCATTACATTATCTAGAGGGAGAGATGTAACAAGTAAGGGAGAGTACATACAAAGGAAGAGAATTGTTGAAAAGAGAACAGTCTAAGGGAGAGAGTTTGACACAGAAAGAGAACACGTCACATCAAAGAAAGAAAGATTCTACATCTATCCAATGAAGGGATTAAAGAGGGACATTAATCTGCAAGAATCAATTCTAAGCTATAAGAGCTTACCGAGGAACATATATTTGTATCGGTTATAGTACATAAGATTGGTAGTTTGATGAACTTCAAATGTTATATTTCATATTGTATTAGTGATAATATAGTGTGATAATATAGTTTGTTGCCATCAATTCTAAAGGGAGAGATTGATGAACTATAACTGATTGAATGTTTGAAGATATTAAGTTGATATTCATGCAAGGCATTAAATCAGTTAATATATTGTATTGTCATTGATGTCAAATTGATATAATCTGTATGGTCATGGAAATACTGGTAAAGACTTCAAAGAACTGATGAATCAAAGGCTATGCTATCAGTAATGAATATATGTCAATGTATTCTCAAAGCGACTGCATACACCGACAGAAGTGCACACCGATGGTCAGAGTAAAAGAGAAAAGTCATAGTGTTACCCAACAAGAAAATGCACAACATTATCAACAAGAAAAGTTACAGTGTTTCCCAACGAGCAAAGCACAGTGTAACCCGACGGATAGAATTACAGTGTTGCCCGACGGAAAAGGAAAGGATCAAGATCTCGATGAAAAATAAAGTCACATCGACAAAATAGTCAGTTATCACTGACGACTAACTAAAGTATTGTCCTACAGAACAAAGAGTTTAGAAATGAAAAAATGCTTAGCTGTCAAGAGCTAAAGATAGACTTAACTAGTACTTATCAGTGTTTTAATCAACAAGATAAAGATGGAGATAAGTAATTGATTTAAAGCTGATTTTTCCAGTTGGCAAGAAGGTCTCTTTGAGATAAAACTGGAGTTTTTCTTTAAATCTAATTGGTGAGAATTATAGATCATGCCAAGAATCAAGAAATCCAAGAAACAACGAATCATGTCTATAAAGAGACAAACCCAATTCATTACAAATGGTGGGGTGAAAAGAAAAGAAAAGAGGAGAGATGCTAAAGAGATTGTGAATGAGAATAAAGTCTTCCTTCAGACCTGATCAACAAGCTGAGGAAAGAGCTAGATTCTGTAGACACTGACGAACAATGAGACAATGTCACAGAGTAGAACAGTGTGAAGCAAAGGTATTGGATTGATTATATCGATTAGAGAGGTAATGCACTTACATTTGATCTGAAAATCAACAATTCAAGTTGTATGTGTGAATAGATCACTTTACTATTTTAGTTTAACCATTGAAGCATCAAGTCTCTTAACCGAGCAGGACTTAACAATCTTCTATAATTGAGATACATCCCAAGGAGTATCAAAAAGTTTGATCATGCAAAGTAGCATTGGATATGCATGATACCTATTGATAGGCCAAGTGAGTGTTTGATCAAGGATGGTAGCATTAGATACTAGATACTAAGTGACAAACTATCTTTTAAATCCTCTAACAAGGTCACACCTAATAGTGTGTTTGTAATCTTTAACAGGGTTGGCTCTTAACGGAGCTCACTTCAAAAGAGTAAAAATTTGGGGTATCGATCCCAGTGGTTTTTCTCTTAATAGGGTTTCCATGTTAAAAATCCATGTGTTATGTGTTTATGTTTCATTATTTTACTATTTTACATTTCATATATGCAATTCGGGATTGATTGGTATACTCTATTTATTTACTGTGTTTTGGTAAATAGATGTTTGCTTATCGGTAAACATACAAAAGGAGGTTTTACAAAGCATTCTGACAAGTAGTAAATTGATATAAGCATATCAAGGCATTCATCTTGTAGGACTGAGTATAACTAGAGGCTTAAAAGTGGTAATAAGTTTTAAGGGTTGATTTAAGGATTAAAATTTTGAGGCCACTGATTCACCCCCCCTCTCAGTTATTACTAACAAAATATACCTTGGGTCATTGATACATTTTTCATCCAACGGTCATGGAAGTCACTATCACTTGTTGTGGGTCCTATTTACTTTTGGCTTATCAGTTGTTAGTAGTATCGTACGTCATACATAGACTCGTAGATTCATAGTCACCTAGTCACCTCACATGTCATCATCGAATGACACCGTCACACCAATTATGTGAGTGTACACGTGTCATGATTCTAGAATAAGTTTGCAAAAATGGGGTTTCTTTTCCCTTTTGGCCCAAAATACTCCGCACGTCATTGATCTATGCTCATCCAATGATCGCTATCATGTGTCACATTGTCATGGTTCCCATTAACTTTTGGCTTGGCATCTGATGTCACAAGGAAGTGTGTAACTCAATCATTTGAAATTACAACTTCAACTTATTAGTTATTAATAACTCAGAGGGGGGGGGTTGAATCAGTGGCCTAAAAAATTTATCCTTCAAACTTAACCACCAATCAATAAATCTTAGATTATTATGTCCCTACAAGATGCATGCCATGAAATAATAATAATAATTAACTATCTATCAGTTTTCCTTGTCAATCTTTATTCTTTCTTGATTACCGATAAGCAATATAACTATTTACCAAAACTCAGTAAACAAGCAGAGTATAGCGGTCAATCTAGAAATGCATATGTGAAATGTAAAACAGTAAAGTAATAAACCATAAACACATAACACATGGATTTTAACATGGAAACCCTATTAAGGGAAAAACCACTGCGACCGATACCCCAAATTTTCACTCTTCTGAAGTGAGCCCTGTTAGGAGCCAACCTTGTTAAAGGTTACAAACACACTGTTAAGTGCGACCTTGTTAGAGGATTTTATACATATAGGTTGTCACTTAGTATCGGGCATCTAATGTTTCCATCCTCGAATCAACCTCTTTCTTAGACTGTCAATAGGCATCGGGTATATCCAATGCTACTTTCATTAATCAACCTTTTTGGCACTCCTTGAGATGTACCTAAATATATAGAAGACTGTTAATTCCTACTCGGTTAAGAGACTTGATGCTTCAATGGTTAAACTGAAACACTATGACCTATTCATATATCAACTTTGAATTGCAGATTTTTAGATCTATTTAAGTACATTACCTCTCTGACCAATGTATCAATTTAATCCTTGTGCTCCATACTTTTTTCTCTATGATGTTGTGCTCACTGTTCGTCGGTGTCTTCAGAATTCCTTAGCTCTTCTTTAGCTTGTTTGATTAGTACTACATGAAGTTGTTCTTCATCAGTTTTTCTCCAGCATCCTCTTTTTATTCACTCCCCTTAATCCCATCTCTTTAAATGAATTAAGCTCGCCACTTATATAGGCATAATATTCAGTGTTTCTTGATTCTTGATTCTTGGCATGATAAAAAATATAGCCAATCTGATTTAAAGCACAACTCCTGATTTGTCTCATAGATATATTCTTGCCAACTGTACAAATCCACTTTAAATCAATCACTTATCTTTGGTTGAATAAAACAAAGTAAACAACCAATTAAGTCCTTATTTAGCTCTGCCAGCTAGATATTTTGTTGTTTTTTGTACTCTCTATTCTGTCAATCATCACTGTAGTTAGTCGTTAGTGACAACTGACTATTCCATCAGTGAGACTCTAGTTAGCTTCATGATCTCCATCTGTCGGGCATCACTATAAATTTACTCGTCAGGAAACCGTTTGACTTTGCTCATCGGGCAACCTTCTGATCTTGATCGTCGGGAAACCTTTTGAATTTTCTCGATGGGAATTCTGTTGTTTTTATTTGTCGAGCAACACTATTCTTTTGATCATTGGGTATCACTATGACTTCATCTTTGCTCTGTCCATCGGTGTGCACTCCATCGGTGTTGTTTGTCACTTAGTGAATACATGAATTTTATGTATTGCTGAAAGCATAACCTTGGTTCCTTTGATTCTCTGAAGTATTTTCCATTATATACATGACTTTACAGATGATATCAAGTTGACATCAATGAAAATACAATCAGTTAACTAATTTAATGACATGCATTATGTTTAACTTAACATTATCAAACATTCAATCAGGTACATGTCATCAATCTCTCCATTTGGCATTGATGGCAACATACTATATTATCACACTATACTATTTCTAATACAATATGAAATACATTAGTTGAGATTCATCAAACTACCAAACATTTTTTTCATATAACCGATAAAAATGTTTGACCATCGGTAAGCTCTGTTTTAGCTTAGATTTGATTTTTGAAGCTCTTTGTCTTATGATGTGTTGTGTTCTCTCCTTGTGTCAATTTTTCTCCCTTGACTATTATTTTCTTTTGATGTCTTTTTTTTGTCAGAAACTCTCCGTCTGTATAATCTTTTCATACAATCTCTCTCCCTAAGGATATAATCTCTCCTTGTTGGAGTAATGTGATAATGGATAATCTTTCTCCCTTTTCTGAAGAATTTCATAATATGGATAATCTCTCTCTCTTTGATAGCAATGTCAAACAATGATTTTACAAATATCTAACTTTAATGTCAAGCAATCTTTTTCTCCATCCATAATATATTCCTTGAATTTCCCTTATCCATCAGCAGTACAACAATATGCACTGGTTCTCGATGATGAGATATACCTATCTGTATATAGATGTAGCTTTGAATTTCATCCCTTTTTTCTTGCATCAACATGAATGATATTCTGATAATATGTAGGCTGATGCAACCTTCTAGTCATTTTACTAACTAGTAGACAAGGGTTTGACCCCTTAGTCTTTTCCTCAAGTATTCAATTGTATCCTTGGGTAGTGGCTTGGTGAAAATATCAGCTAATTGTTCTTTGGTTTGTACATACTCAAGTATCACCTCTTTTTCTTGAACTTTCTCTCTCAAATAATGATACTTGATGGAAATGTGTTTAGTCTTAGCATGCATGACTAGATTCTTGGAAATGTTTATTGCACTGGTATTATCACAATAGATAATCACTTGTTCTAAGATCTTCATATGCATACCTTCCAATAATTGTTTGATCCATGCAATATTTGAGAAATTTGTAACAACAAAAACATACTCTACTTCTGCAGTAGACCGAGAGATGCATCCTTGCTTCTTGCTAATCCATGTGACAAGTCTATCACCCATAAAGAATACTCCTCCAGTTGTGCTCTTTCTGTCATCAATGTTTCCATCCCAATCAACGTTGGTAAACACATTAAGTAAAAATTTGTCTTCCCTTCTATACCATAATCCATATTCCTCGGTATTCTTCAGATATCTTAGAATTCTTTTCACAGCAGTCATATGTGATTCTCTGGGGTAAGTAGAAAATGTAGCAACAATTCCTATTGTATACATGCAATATTTGGTCTAGTGTGTACAACATACATGAGTTTTCCAATCATTGATTTGTTCAAAGTCTGATTTACCTCTGATGTCTTGTCCTCCTTTTTCAACTTACATCCAGTAGCCATTAGTGTTCAAACTAGTTTGGAATCTTCCATCTTGAATATTTTGAGGACCTCTTTAATGTATTTGGACTGTGTAATGAGAATACCTTCACATTGGTGTATGATCTGTAGACCAAGAAAGAACTTGATCTCTCCAAACATAGACATCTCAAACTCTTTGCTCATCTCATTGGTGAATGATTTGCATAGCATATCATTGCCTCCAAATATGATGTCATCAACAAATATTTCGACAATCAAAGTGTTAGCATCAGTATCTTCCTTCAAATAAAGATTACTATTTTCACTAGTCCTTATAAATCCATTACTTATAAGATAGGAATGAAGTCATTCATACCAAGCTCTAGGAGCTTGTTTCAATCCATACAAGGCTTTGTGAAGTCTACATACCATGTTTCTTTTGTCTAGATCTACAAACCCTTCTTGTTTCTCAATGTATACCTCTTCTTCAAGTATTCCATTTAGGAATGTTGACTTGACATCCATCTGGTATACCTTGAATCCTTTGAATGCAACATAAGAAAGTAGTATTCTGACACCTTCTAGCCTAGAAACGGGTGCAAAGGTCTCTCCATAGTCAATACCTTCCTCTTGTGCATACCCCTTGCATACTAGTCTTTCTTTGTTTCTTGTGACTTCTCCATTCTCATTCAGCTTATTCCTAAATATCCATTTTGTACCGATGACATTTTTGTCATCTAGTCTTGGTACAAGTGACCATTTCTTGTTTTTCTCAATCTTCTCAATCTCATCATTCATAGCACTTATCCATTCTTCATTATCAAGTACAATATTGACATATTTTGGCTCAATCTCATAAATTAAACAACTTGTGTTTAGAGACTTACGTCTTGTTCTTGTACCAGCTTTCTTATCTCCAATGATCTGGTCTTGTGGATGATTCCTTCTGAAATATCTTGCAAGTATAGGTTCAATCCTCTGTCTATCATCATGATCATCATTTTTTCCTTCATTCTATTCTCCATCACCTTGTGTATCATTTTGTGAAATATTTTGATCGGCGGTATTTGCAGCCTGATGCTCGGGTGCAATGATCTATTGCTCGGGAGCTCTACATTGTTGGTTGGGTAGAGTTTTCGGTTCTTTATTGTAAGTGAACCTATTGTATTCCTCTAGTTCTTTAGTGCTTTCCTTTTCATTCTTCTCTGCAAATTCATATATTTTTACATTTGCACTTTCAACAATTTTGTTAGAGGCTTTGTTTA
>MU226631.1:224218-235269 GCA_018584345.1 Thuja plicata
ACTTTAATTAAATTAAATTCACCCCTTTTAGCTAAAACACATAAAAATGAATTAAATTATATTTAATTATTAAATAAATATCCTCATTTCAATAATTGAATTTAATTATTCAAATAATTGAGAAAAAACATTTATGAGGTCATATTTATTTAATTAATTGAATATTCTCTCAAAAATCTTTCCTCTATTCAGAAATAGAAGTTTTGAATTAACTGTGCTTTAAAGAGAAAGAAAATAGTTAAATCATAAATAAAACAGTTAAATCAAAAGAGAAAAAAAGTAAATCAAAGAAAGAAAACAGTTAAAGCAAAGGGAAAACAATTTATTGTATTCTTTTAAAGAAAGCTTTCTAATCTAAACTGGCTTTTCTATCTGTTTTATTTCAAAAAAGAAAGTTTCTATTATCAACAGCATCTAAGTCTATAAAATAACTCTCATTCCTCATTCAAAACCCTTCCTGAATTTCTAGTCATATGCATTGTTAGAATAGTGAATTGTTGCTACATTCTTAATTCATAATCTCATATAGAATAATCTCATTTTGCAATAGATTAATTTCAATTTCTAGAATAATTTCATTGAAATCATGGCATAGTTTTAATATAATTTCTAGTTTAAATGGATTATTTAGATTAATCTTGCATGTTTCTTTTGTAGATTAATCATTGCATTGCATTCATGGAAGCATAAATCCTTCATTCTTAGATCGGTCTATGGTTGTGAGACTCTTGTTCTGAGAGCTATTTTGAAACCCCGTCTGGATAGAAGGCAACATGTCGAATCATACAGTCAGGCAAGATGAATAATCTCATATTCATTCTTGTATGTATCTGATGAATAAGGACTATGTTGAAGTGTATGGTGAATTAACAAGGCCAAATTTACCACATACAATTCTGGCAAGGTTCATTGACCACTTACCGGAGGTCCGTACCTGGCCGGCCGACTATGCCTCCTGGATTGCTCAAATTAATGTGTGTCATAGGGGACCACCATTTTTTCTCAAAGCTCCATTTACAAAAGTCAAGGTTGAAATGATTTGAAAATGACCTTTTGGTCCATATATAGGTTTTGACCTAATTTTTCAAAGTGCTCCATTTTACGTGAAAACTTCACCATTACCTAATTTGACTGCTATGAATCCATTTTCATGATTGAAATCGAAATTTGACACTTCTATATAGCTCAAAATTGCATTTTAAAATTTTTGGGACTGACGTGATCAGACGCTTGTGCAGTCAACTTTCTGACGTCTCTTTCTTGTCAAAATCATATCTTATCATCATTTTCTCAAATCTTTGACTTTTTTCCTCAAAAGTCAACTGAAGTCAACCCTAGTCAAACTTGGTCAACCAGACCTCAAAATCGCTCAAAATCAATTCTGCATCTTCCAAATTCTTCCATAATCTGTTCTGAGTTCTTCTTGATCTCTGATTCAACATCTATGTGCGATTTTTTGCTTTCCATCATCATCATGACATGTCATCTTTCCATTTCTCTCTTGAGGGTGCAGGATGATTACATCATTGAATTTATTCCAATCAATCTGATCTAATTTTCAAAAGTCCTCATTTCTAGGGGCATCTCATCACTTGGGGCATGTTCAATTTTTTGTACCTCATAGTCAAAACTAGATACTCCACAATCAATAGGGGCATCTTTGTTCCCTAGATCTCGTCATCTTTTAAGTATCTGAGCAATCTAACTTAGATTCCTGAGGATTAAGCTTCATTCTGGAGATGATTCTCAAAAACTTGATCTGACTAGTGTCTAGGCAATCTAACCTAGATATTGGAGGACTAAGCTCTGTTCTGGTGATAGTCCTAAAAACCTCTATTTACTCTCTTTTGAGATAGGTTTTGGGGCAATCTAACCCTGACTGCTGAAGGTTAAGCCTCATTCTAGGGATAGCCTTGTGAAAGATGTCGATCTAACTAGTGTCTTAGCAATCTAACCTAGATATTGGGGGACTAAGCTTCGTTCTATATATATTCCTAAAATCTCTATTGATTATCTTGTTGGAAAGGTATTAGAGCAATCCAACCCTGACTCCTGAAAGTTGAGCCTCGTTCTGGGGACAACCTTGTGAAATATATCAATCTATTTAGGTATCAGGGCATTCTAACCCAGATCCCTGAGGATCAAGCTTCGTTCTGGAGATGATTCTTGAAATCTTCATCTATTAGGTATTAGGGCATTCTAACCTAGATTCCTGAGGATCAACCTTCGTTCTGAAGATGACCCTTGAAAACTCTATTTGACCGATGTCTTGGAAACCTAACCTAGACTTTGAAGAGTCAAGCTCTGTCCTAGAGATGACTCTGAAATCTTCATCAATCGATCTTTGCATCATCAATTTTTGAAAGCTATTCTTCTGTGCTTCAAGCATCAGACTATTCTTTGAATCAATGTGCTGCTCACACATCAATTCAAAGAGGGGCAAAATGTAACACACTAAAATTGGCATCTTGCAACCCTAACCAATTTTGTTGCATTTGTCATTCTTCCTAATCATCAAAGTTCTATTGTACTAGGCAATTCTATGTTTTGACTGATTCTACTCGACCTAAGTGTCAAATGCAGAAAATCGTAAATCTGCATTAATCATATATTATATTTAATTCCTAAATATCTATTAGCTAAACAAACCTTATGATCGAATTAATTTAATTATAAAGTCCTAGCACTTAAATTAAATTAAATTCACCCTCTTTAGCTAAGACACATAAAAAGGGATTAAATAATATTTAATTATTAAATAAATATCCTCATTTCAATAATTGAATTTAATTATTTAGATAATTGAGAAAAATAGATTAATGAGGTCATATTCAATTTATTTAATTAAATGTTCTCTTCAGTTCAGAAATAGAAGTTTTGAATTAACTGTGCTTTAAAGAGAAAGAAAAATGTTAAAAATATAAATAAAACAGTTAAAATCAAAGAAAGAAAATAATTAAAGCAAAGGGAAAACAATTTATTGTAATCTTTTAAAGAAAGCTTGCTAATCTGGACTGGCTTTTCTACCTATTTTATTTCAAAAGAGGAAACTTTCTATTTTGAACAGTCTCTGAGTCTATAAAAGAACTCCCATTTCTCATTCAAACCCCTTCCTGAATTTCTAGTCATATGCATTGTTAGAATAGTAAATTGTTGCTACATTCTTAATTCATAATCTTATTTTGCAATAGATTAATTTGAATTTCTAGAATAATTTCATTGAAATCATGGCATATTTTTAATCTCATTTATAGTTTAAATGGATCATTTAGATTAATCTTGCATGTTTCATTTCTAGATTAATTATTGCATTGCATTCATGGAAGCATAAATCCTTCATTCTTAGATTGGTCTATGGTTGTGAGACTCTCGTTTTGAGAGCTATTTTGAAACCCCGTCTGGATAGAAGGCAACAGGTCGAATCATACAGATAGGCAAGATGAATAATCTCATATTCATTCTTGTGTGTATCTGATGAATAAGGACTATGTTGAAGTGTATGGTGAATTAACAAGGCCAAATTTACCACATACAGATGTGGGGATAAATGGATCTTGAGGAAGACCCAATAAACAGAAAGGAAGAGAAAATGAAAGATGGTAAGATGTGGGAGATGCTAAATAGAGGACCGTCTCAGAGGTTTTCTCTCCTAATAAAAGTGAAGATTCTATCTTGGAATATAAGGGGATTGAATGTCCCCCAAAAATAGGATGTTCTTAGGAATGTCATTATGGATCATAAACTGAATATTTTTTTTATCCAAGAAACCAAGATGCACAAGGATAGGGTGGAAAAGATTAAACTCTTCCACAACTATGGAGTTAGTAGTAGTAGTTCTGAAGGAGATTTTGGAGGCACGACCATTTTTTGGAATAAAAGTATTATTAGAGGTGAAGTTATTTTTGCGGATGATAATATGGTGTTTGTTCACATGCATCATATAAGGGACAATTTTGATTGGGTCCTAACCAACATTTATGCTCCCAATTCTAAAAATGGTAGAGCTAAATTCTGGTTGAAGCTGGATGACTGAAGGGTTCACTTTATAGAGGATAATTGGATGGTCATGGGGGATTTCAATAACCCTCTTAAATATTCTTAAAAATTTGGTGGTTTGGGACCTCATCTGGATGGTAGTGTTGATCTTATTCATTTTATCAATAGTTAAGAACTTTTTTATATTGATTTACACGGTATCAACTTTACTTGGACCAACCATAGAGTGGGGAAAGATTGTGTCCAAGTTAGACTTGGTCAAGATCTGATCTCCCATGCTTGGTATAGTAAGTATCTTTTCTCTTTGTCCTCTTTTCATATAATTTGGTCTGATCATTTTCCTATTTCATTTTGGGCTGAACCTTTGTATTGCATAAGAAATTTCCCTTTTTAGTTTGAAAAAATGTGGATCATTCACCAAGACCTGGAAAGGAGTGTCTTAGATTGGTGGGGCTCTAAGGTTCATGGAACGACTATGTTCATTGTTGCTGAGAAATTGAGCATGATCGAAGCTAATGTTAAAATCTGGAAGACCATGGTTTTGGGGAATATTTTTAAACAAAAAGAGACTACTAAATATTTTCTAAAGCAAGTCTAGGACTCCATCCAGTAGTTTGGGTATTTTTCTAAAACCATTAATCAAGAGAATGATGCTCGGGCCAATTATCATAATTCTATTGCTAAGGAAGAAGTATATTGGAGACAGAGGTCTCGTATTTCATGGCTTAAGTATGGTGATATATATACTAAGTTTTTTCACCTGACCACCTTAAAACATAGGGTTGCTAATAGAATCAGTCATATACAAAAGGGAAACTCTTTTATGGATAAAGAGGAGGAAATGAAACAGGAAGCTATGCACTACTTTTCTACTCTTCTTAGTGTTGATCATAATCTGGTGGAATCTAAGCAAGATAAGTTGCTTAGTGTTATTCCTAGCATCATTATTGGGGATCAAAATATAATTTTGGGTGCTATTCCTTCCTCTAAGGAGATTAAGGATGCGGTTTTCTCTTTTGAGGGTGATAAAGCTCCTGGTCCTGATGATTTTATGATGTTTTTCTTTGAAATGTTTTGGCATATTGTGGAAAAAGATGTTTCAAATGTTGTGAAAGAGTTTTATGGTTATAGGAAATTGTTGAAGGAGATCAATGCCACCTTCTTAGCCATCATTCCCAAGAAGCCATGTGTTGATTCCTTTGACCAATTAAGACCGATTAGTTTGTGTAATTCTTTTTACAAGATCATTTCCAAAGTGCTCACTCTGAGACTCCTTAACATTCTTCCTTCTATCATTTCGCTGAGCACCAAAATGGATTTGTCATAGGCAGACAAATTTTGGACTCCACTATCTCAATGCATGAGAATATTCATTCACTTTCTAAATCCAATAAGAAGGGTTTTCTCTTAAAGATAGATCTGGCTAAAGCGTATGTCAGAGTGGATTGGTTTTTCCTGAGGAAAGTACTGCTTAAGTTTGGGTTTGGTCCTATAGCAACTTATTTCTACTGCCTCATTTGTTGTTTTTATTAACGATTCATCTTCCTCTTTGTTTCACAACACTAGTGGGATTAGACAGGGTTACCACATCTCTCCCATTTTATTTACTTTGATGGTTGAAAGTATGGGGATATTTGTACAACATTTGATCAATGTTGGGTCTCTTAAAGGGTTGCACCATTCATCTACCAACTTGGTGTGTTCGCATGAGAAATTTGTGCATGATACTATTGCTATGGGTGAGGCTACTATTCATGAGGATAGAAACATGAAGGGTGTTCTTAACTCCTATACTTCAACTACTGTCCAACTTATTAATTGGCATAAGATTTCTCTCTCTTTTTTTAACACCCCTGAGGAGTGACAAAGAAAAATAGCTGTCATTATGGAATGTAACATTGCTTCTTCCCTTTGGTTTGCATGGGTCTTCCCCTTGGAGATAAGCTTCATGATTCTTGCTGGATGGGGATTATTGATAATTCTGACAATAAAATTGTTGGATGGAAAGGTATTTTCCTATCCCACGTGGGGGAAGTCATTTTTCTTAACTCCTTATAAAATTTAATCATTTACGCACTCAGTCTCTTTAGAATTCCCTCAAAGTTTGCTATTAAGATAGAAACTATTCATAAGCACTTTTTCTGGTCTATTTTTTGATGACAAAAAATGAATTCCTTTGATAGCCTGGGAGAAAGTGTTTAAACCTAAATGACATGGTGGTTTAGGGGTCATATCCATTAAACATATGGATGATGCTCTTCTGGATAAACAAAAATAAACTACCTTCTTTATTATTTAAGAATAAAAATTCTTCAAATATAATTAGTGTACTTCAAAAGCATCATGTCATTTCATTCCGTCCTTTGGAACATAAATATTGATAACAACAAAAAGGAAAACTGAAAATAGCCTCTGTCAAGCCACATATAAACTCTTTACAATTTCCAAATATGCAATTCTATTTGGAATAGTGTTGGGAAATTTGAAAGGTGCCATATCAAAACCAAACACCCAAAAGATAGTGTAATCTTTACAAAAAAACCAATCTCCCCGATTGTAGTTGACTATTCCTCTTTCATAATAATCTTTATGACTGAGAAATCTTTTGATCTCCATGAAGATAGAGTAATTAGATGGGTCATTATAGGCCTTTTAGATAGTTTTCACAATGAATTCGTCAAAGTGCACATAGTGAGAGCCATTAAAACTATGGTCCAAGATCGAATTCCACAATTGAACAGGAAGTGATTCTCCCTTTCCACCAATAGTCATTATTTTTAAGCCCCCGAACCATATTTCTCTCTCATGGAAATAAAACAGAACCATATGCATCCAAATTGAGTAATGTTTGGAGTATGTATTACAAGGGTCATGTCTAATGCCAGGAAAACCTGAATCATGCATTCTGGAAATGTACCCTACATAGGCCAATGCCCTACAATTATGACAATGGACATCTGTAGCTATCACCATGTGAAAATATGACATGTACTCAGGGGTTTTTGAAAAAAACACTTGTCCATTCATGTAATATGTTATCCACAGGTATGGGAAGAATAAGACAAAATGGAAAGGTGTACCATTTTATAAATCAAATGGTGTTACATCCCTTATCGCAGGATTAACTTATTCTTTTTCTCCCACCTTTGTTTCCTCCCCTGATCTCTTCCTATGTAATGACAACCTACACTCTTGATAAGTACTACTCAACCTTCCATTTTCATCTTCTACGTCCTTAGGAGAAATCTCATATTCATTTATATCATCTAGCCCAAACACCTCCTTTACATCATTCCTTGATACATGTACAATAGGTTCACAATCCAAGTCCCAAATAGGTGTCAACTTTAAATTATAAAGGCTTGTGAGTAATATGATGAGTTCTATGTTTACAAAGGTGATGAATAAGAGCCTTCCTAAATTAATACGCCATGGATTACAGAATGGTTGTTTGAAGTTTATCCTTGGGTAATGACAAATAAACAATCCATATCCTCAGACAGTTTTCTCCACATCTCTTGTGGCCTTGAACATGTCCATGATTTTTTTTCTTTAATAGGCTTTTTCAGACCCTTTCCTCCTCGACGTAGACCCTAACACCTCCATCTAGTCTATTATGTCTTTTTATAATCTCCTCTCTCCTGGAGTTTTTAGTTTTTTCTTACCCTAGTCCTTATAGGTATTTTGTTTCTTTCTTCTCAAACTTATACTCGAAGTCTCCATCATGAGAACTTAAAGGAAATTTATAGATAAATGTTTAACAGATCAGAGGAGTTGGGACTATTAGTAATGTTTTTCAAATGTTCCTCATGAGTTCATTAAGAGCGGTCTTTCCCATTTTTTGATTATGAAGGCTTTTAAATTTTTTAATTTTAAATGTTATAGATTTTGTGCTTCAAAGTACTTGGTCAATTTTCCCTTTTATGTATTTTTGCAAAAGTCATAAGCGTTAAGTCATGTTAGCAGTTAAGGCTACAAGAATGCGAGATCTAAATGATGTTAGCCTTGTCACGTAGTCATCAGTTCTGTCTTGGTTAGTTCTTTTAAGCTGCGAGTATGCGAGCAAAGATATTGTCATGTTGCCGCTGAGATGCCAGTGGTTGGAAATTAAAGTCTTTTACCCTGCCAATGTGTGATACAGATAGTCTGGAGGTTAGGGTGGCCTCATCGCTAACTCGCTTTAATAAATAATATGTAGACTTTTGATTTGCGAGTTAGTGATAGTTATTTTTTAAGTTAACCTTGTGGTTATCGTGTACTCGCAGGCATTATGTCCTAGTCAAGTTTTATGCCACAAGCTTGTGATAAAGGTTACAAGAGTTGGGCTTCCAAGTTATCACATACTCGCAAAGGTCAAAGTTAAGTAAGGTTTTATGTTGCGAGCTTGGGACTAAGATCTATTTGGATGAAGATCAACGATTATCGCTTGCTCGCTGATGATAAATAAATATTCTATATGCTGCTTCGAGTGTGCGACTAAAAGGCTTAATGAAGATAAATGATCCTCACTTTCTTGATAAGTGAAATCATGCTTCAAATAAGTTGACAAGTTCAATAATGATGGCTAAAGTTGTTCGAAATATGGTGGGACCGCTTCACATGATTCATCACATAAATAGTTGCGTCGAGTAACCTAGCCAAAAGCAAACAATACAAAGGTTATCCAAAAAAAGAAGGGGCTGAGTAATGATTTCATGTCGAATAACATTAACCATCGAGTAAGTCCAAATGACTGCTACAGAAGAAGAACTTTACCTGATAATGGGTGATGTCACAAAAAGCACATGAGGAAGCTATCGAAAGGGCCGAAATAACTAATCTAGTAAGGCAACATTTCGAGCAACTTAGCGCGTAAGTAACACAGAGAAACACTTTGTTCTTGTTTGAGGGCATTTAAGAAATAAATAAATTAAAGCATTATTTGTATCCGATGAAATGAATAACTTTTTAGGTTTGGTATGACGGTTTCAACGTGTCGTATCTGATTTATCTCCCCACACTGTACTCACAGACTAGTAGATGATTGCACACTGTAACATATTTTATTTGGAAATGGGCGGTTACATGACCAAACTGTTGTGTTAACACCGCTTGAGATCTCTCACTGCCATGTGTTGGCAACAGTCATTTTAGACTTTCCCGATGTACTTCTTTGACCCTTCCCCTCCGCTAAGTAACCGAAAAATCTCTGTCATAATTGTATGCCATTGTACCCCATTATACCCTATGCCACGTCACCAACTACATGGTCATCCATTGCCATCCATGTTACCATCCATAATTTATATTCTTTTATGTATGGATGTGGCTCCTAAAGTGTATGTCTGGTGTAATCTATCGGGAGCATAGTTGCATCCATTTTGTTGCCCCATAACCAGTGTCATCATCATACCAAAGGTCATCCCATATATTATTTCCATCATTCTTATTATTTTACAGCTACTCTTTCTATTATAAATATTTGGTGTTCAAATTGAAGTTGAATAATTCAATTAGTTAGTGTTTAGTAAAGTGGGTAGTAGTTAAGTTACACGCGACTCTAATCCACTGCATCTGGTCAAAAGAGTTTTGTACAAATCCTTTCACCTTCAATGAGGTTTAAACAAATTTTTTCTTCTAGTTTCTCACATTCATTTTTTGTAAATAAATTGTAGGGTATCCTTTTAGGCGTGCTTCAGACTCAAACCATGTGGAGAAGATCATATAATCTTTTACCCATAGGATCTATCCTACACCAAAACGAAGGGGATTTCGTGGATGTTTCCCACTTGGTTCCACTCCATCATTGGTGAAAATCGTGTAAAGAATGAACCTGCTTGAGTCGAAGACCAACCGTCAAAAGTCCCTTTGCTGTGGTTTCCGCCAGCGAAATTGCCATCTACTACCTTTGCCATAGATGGAAACGTCTTAAATACATATAAAAAAATACAGTGTGATAGCTGGTTAGACAATACACAAATTGTCAATGTTATATTATTGTGAGTGCAATCACTATTAAGATGAATTAAAGCATTTTACTTTTGAATATTTTGTAAAGTGTTTAAATTACCTTTCTACAACCAATCTTTATTTTTATTAGGATTTTTATGATTTGATGTTCAAATCAAAGTTTAGTAATTGAATTATTTTTTTAGCTCTATAGCACATTTGGTAATATAGACTTGAAGAAATTGAGAAATACATAAGAAATTATTTAAAAAAATACATAAATATTCTTATTTTAAAAATTCTTCTTAATCATGAGATCAAATTTAAGAGACTGCTTAAACAACAAATGTTACCATCTATGGGGCCACCAGGGTGGCTCACAAATCATTCCTCAAAACATTGAGCAGCTGCTGCTAAGTAGCAGCATGGGGACCTCCCATTAGATAAATCAATAAACAACTTAAAAATAAGCAACATATTCTTATGCTACAAAAGGATGTATTTAGGAAATTTACATGTGGTAGATGGGCTGCATCACTGAGTAATAGTAACATGAATAATATATATATATATATATATATATATATATATATATATATGCATTTTTTTTAGATATATAATTTATAATTATCAACAATATATAAAATTCTTACTTTTTAATTTGTAATTTTTAATAATAAATAACATATAGTAATTATACTTGTTAATAATTTACAATTATTGTCATGTTTATGATACATTTAATTATTAATATTTTATAACTATGGTATATTTATGTTATTATGTTTATTATTAATTATAACTATGAGTAATTAAAATTATTATTAATAAATTAATATTATAATTTAAAAAGTCTAGCAATTTCAATACTTATATAATAAAAAATCAGAGAAATATTAAACGAATATAAGATTAACATTTAGACAAAACAATTCATGGCTGCTTGTATTAAACTTATTCTAAAAATATTGTAGTAATAGAAAATTTATATATTAATTTGATATTAGAAATTGTTAAATATTAATATAATAATATATAATGATAAAGCAATATACAATATTTTTTAAATAGTATAATTTATATGGTATATGATATAATATTTGATATAATTTAAATTGTATTATTAT
>MU226631.1:236412-252450 GCA_018584345.1 Thuja plicata
TTGACTAGTTTCAAGTGAAAATAGTTAACAAGGTATTTGGTAGGGTTTTTAACCCCCACCAAAACCCTCACTTTTGCAGGTTGAGAGAGGGTTTCGACCAGAGTTTTGGTGGGTCATCCAACTTTCAAATGTCAATATCAGAGGTATTTTACTATTTTTGATTTTAAAAAGCAACCAAAATTGGGGGCTGACCGGAACAAAAAAACCAGCATGAGGAGTGCTGATAACTAGCAAAGCACACACAACAAACCCTCTCTTATTTTCTCTTATTTTATATTATTTAATGTATTTTAATATGCATGTACATATATACATATAATTATATATATGTGTACACACACACACACATATATATGTACATATACATATATACATGTACATATATATATATATATATATATGTATGTGTGTGTGTATGTATATGTATATGTGTATGTATGTATACACATATATATGTCATGCACGTATATGTTCATATATGTATATATAGATATACATGTATATATGCATATATATACATGTATATGTATATATGTATGTGTATGCTTATATATGTACATGTGTATGTATGTATATGTGACGTATGTATGTATACATATACATGTATGTATGTATGTGCACATATGAATATGTATGCGTATGTGTAAATGTATGCACATACATGTGTATGTATATATACATGTACATGTATGTGTATATATAGATGTGTATACATGTATGTGTATGTGTATCTGTACATGCACATATACATGTGTATGTATATGTATGTATGTATGTATGTATGTATGTGTATGTGTACATATCTATATATATATATGTATGTATGAATATTGTTGGAAATGAGTTGAGTAACTGAGAGGGGAGGGGTGAATCAATTATTACAAAAAAAAAATCAAAGTCCCTTAGAGGTCTTAAAAAAACTTATCATTGTTACTCGGTTAACATAGATATTCTGCTGTCACTCGGTTAACAAAGTAAATCTTAAGATATTAACTATGATTATCCTTTAGTGATTAAATGCAGAAACATAAAAAATAAAGTAAATAACATGTACATGGACAACACCGAGATTTAACGTGGAAACCCTATATGGGAAAAACCACCAATTGCAACTAGTCACTATTTTTCACTCTTCTGAAGTGAGCCATGTTAGGAGCCAACCCCTGTTAAAGGTTATAGTAACACACTGTTAGGTGTGACCCTGTTAGAGGATTTAATCACCCTGAAAGGAGTGGCCTTGTTAGAGGTCTTCAAACACTTCAATGTAGAAATGTCACCTTGTGAGAGGATTTACAAAAGATTGTTAAGTCTACTATGTTAAGAGATTTTGGATCACTGCTACAATTGTTAGAGATTAACAAATTAAAATAATGGATTGACCTATTTCAAGAAGCAACTGTCTTTGCTGATTTAGATCTCTGCTCTAGGTTTAAACACTTGATCCTCACTGATCGAATATTCTGTCGCAGCTCTCTTTGTTCTTTCCTTAATCAGAATCCCATCTGATTTCTCCTCCACACTTTATATCATAAACACACACATCTCATCACACATTCCATCCAAACTTGATAAGCCTTGTCAATTCAGCCTGAATAACCTTCCAAACAATCAATAAAACTTAAGTTTGTCCACTGCATATAACCAATTAAACATAAAGTATAAACTATTTTTAGTCAGCTGACACTAAATATCTAACTTGGTTAATATTGAAATTCTTCAATGCCCAACCAATATTGTAATGCTCGAGTGAACTCGATTAGAATTGAAAATCACTTTGGTCTTCTTCAATGCCTGAGAGAACTTGACATAAACTGACTGTGCTCAGTTCAGGTATAAACATTTGTGTAACATCACTACATTTGTGTGAACATTAATGATAATACACAATGTAATAATTGTCATCAACAATCTCTCTTTGGCACATAATGCAAAGTAATATAGAGCAACATCAATAAGGATAAAAATAATTAGCTTTATTCTGATTCTTATCCAAAAACTCCCTCTATCTTCACATTCTCTCAAGAAACTCTCCCTCTTACATGATTATCTATTTCTGATAAAATTTCTCCCTCTATCATCAATAATCTCTTTCCTTCAATAATATCTTTGGCATGACATCAATAATCTCTCCCTCTTTGACAATAAATGCCAAAGACACTAACCAATACACATCCAATGAAGTTGTAATGTACCTATTTGTACTGATTCATATGCAATAAGCTCTGACAATCTGCATCGACATGTTAAATATATTTTGTAGCTCAGTTGATGCATCACTAAACTATGTTTTAGTGAGCTTTAGTTAGGGGAATCACCCCTATCTTTCCTCTGAGATACAAAAATGCATCCTTAGGTAATGGTTTTGTGAATATTTCTGCAATTTGTTCTTTAGTATTCACACATTCCAATCTTACTTCCTTGTCCTGAACAAATTCTCTCAATAAATGATACTTTATTGTAATATGTTTAATCTTAATATGTATCACAGGGTTCTTTGAAATGTTAATAGCACTTGTATTGTCATAGTAGATAATAACTGGTTCTTTGATTTCCTCCTTCATACCTAACAACAGTTGTTTGAACCATATGATATTTGAACAATTCACTACTGCAACAACACACTCTACCTCTGCTGTAGACTAAGAAATACAATTATGTTTCTTGCTTGTCCAAGAAACTAACCTCTTTCCTAGAAATAATGCTCCACCACTTGTGCTCTTTCTTTCATCAACACTTCCTACCCAATCAACATCAGTAAAAGTTTTCAAATCAAAGTTTCTTCCTTTCTTATACCATAATCCATAACCTTCAGTACCCTTAAGATATCTCAGGAATCCTTTTGATAGTCATCAAATTATTCTCTCTAGGATTAGCTGAAAACCTTACAACAATATCAACTGCTAATGCAATATCAGGTCTAGTGTGAGCAACATATTGAAGTTTACCAATCATGGATCTATAGGTAGTCTAATTTACCTCCTTTGAATCATCATCCTTAGACAAATTATGTCCAGTAGACATAGGTGTCCCAACTAGTCTTGAATCTTCCATACCAAATTTCTTCAGTATCTCTTTGATGTATTTAGACTGAGTAATATAAATACCGTCCTTCATTTGAAGAACTTGTAAACCAAGAAAAAATTTGATTTCACCAAACATAGACATCTCAAATTCCTTACTCATAGCTTCAGAGAATGCTTTGCATAAATTATCATATCCAGTAAATAGTATATCATCAACAAATATCTCTGCTAATAGTATCTTGTTCTGAGGTCCTTCTTTGATGTACAAGCTACTATTGTCATTAGTTCTCTGAAATCCAATACTTTTCAAGTAACCATGCAATCTTTCATACCAGGCTCTGGGAGCTTTTTTCATTCCATACAATGCTTTGTGCAATTTGCAAACCATTTTTCTTTTGTTAGGATCCACAAAACCTTTAGTTTTCTCAATATAAACTTCCTCTTCTAGAATTCCATTTAAGAATGCAGATTTTACATCCATTTGATATACCTTGAATCCTTTATGTGCAGCATATGCCAGAAGAGTTATGACTCCTTGAAGTCTTGTAACAGGAGAAATTTTTTCTCCATAATCAATACCCTCTTCTTGAGCATATCCTTTACATACTAATCTCGCTTTGTTTCTGGAAACTTCTCCTTTTTCATTCATCTTGTTTCTTAAAATCCACTTAGTACCAATCACATTCTTTTCTTTTGGTCTAGGTACAAGTGTATGGGTAAGTGCAAAAAGTTGGGTGCCAATTCGGTGGAAGTCTTGTGGACTTGAAACAATGCCGCTAGAAACGGGCACCTATTTTTAAAAAATAGGCACCCATCTTAGGCTCGAACACCCGATCCAAAATTCAAAAAAATGGGTGCCCATTTTTTTTCAAAACGGGTACCCGTGTTTAAAAATGGGCACCCATTTTTTTCAAAATGGGTGCCCTTTTTTTAATTTTTTAATTTTTTTTTTTAAGAAACGTATTTTTCTATGTCGATTTATTATATTTAAGAAACAGGTACATGTTTTTAAACCTACACCCATTTTTTAAATTTTGAATTTACAAGGCCACCATTTACATTGGATTTTAGTTCGGGACAAGTTTGCTGGGACCAAGCCTACGCTTGGACCTCCAAAATAATGGCTAAGACATTTGAATACTAGGTTTCTGTCTTGTCGTAATTTTTTGAGGGTCTTCCTTATCAAAGTTTTTAACAAAATGAAAACGCATTAGAGAACTTACTGTCTAGATTTCTAAATACAAATTTTATACTGATATGATCAATTTTACTATTTTTATAATATTTATTAATCAAAAGTGGTACCTAAACTTAAAATAGTAAGGTTCACTAAAACTTTAATAACTTTTTTATTTTTACATTTTTAAAAAAATAATTTATATGAAATCAATCTACATAGAATTTCTTTGAAGATAAAAAAAATAATTTTAAAAAAATATGAATTTTTCATCAAATTATGGTGGTCGTACACTAGAGGTTTCAAAAATATATTTTATAGTCAATTAAAATTAATTTAAAAAAAAATATTCAATAAAAAAAAGCAAAAATATTCTCATCAATCTTTGGTGTCTTAGGTATTTTCCCTAGAAGGATTCACAAAAATTCATTTATATAGGTCAAAATATGGTGGTCGTACACGTGAGTGGTATGGTCTTGAAAGAGGCATTTTGAAAAAGTAGTTTTTAAACATGCCCAATAAAAAACCTTTCTACCATGTGGGTATTTAAATAAATTACATATTTGAAAAGTAGACTCTGAGCACTACATTTTCTATTAGTGAAGTATTTTTAGATTCCATCTCTAAGTGCCTCAAGTTTTGACATAAATTGACAACAAATTTGAAAAAAAGAGAAAACACTTCCACTTTTTGCCCAAAAAGTGGAATCAACTTCTTGCTGGCACCCGTATAGGTTTTGTTCTTTTCTATCTTCTCAATCTCTTCATGCATTTCTTCTATACAACTTTCATTATTCGATGCATCTTTAATAGTTCTAGGTTCAATTTCACTAAGCAAACATGTACCTCTAATGTTGTTCCTTGTCATTATACCTTCTGTTTGATCTCCAATTATTTGATCACGTGCATGATGCCTTCTGACATACTTTGCAAGTATAGGTTCCTTCCTCTTTATTTTGGGCTTTCTCCACTATGATCACCATGCTCAAATATTTTGTTTTTTTCTTCTGTCTGATACTCGGGTTCCACTGTTTGAGATTCGGGTGCCTCTGTTTGTGACTCGGGTTCCTTTGTCTGCGACTCAGTTCCCTCTTTCTGTGACTCAGTTTCTTTAGTTTGAGACTTGGTTCCCTCTGTCTGTGACTCAGTCTCAACAGTTATAATCTCGGTTTGTACAGTTAGCAACAAGGTTTGTGCTGATGAATTCAGTGGTTGACATGGTTATTGTCCAATCACCATTGCCTGTGTCTTAGGTATAGTATCAGGTTCATAATACACAAAGTTCTTGTAGTCCTTAGGCTCTTTACTGCTCTATTCTTTATTTCTCTTTGCAAAGTCATCAATCTTTATATGCACACTTTTTATGACTTTATGAGTAGTAATATTCAAACATTTATATGCTTTTCTTTTACATGAATAGCCCAAGAATATACCTTCATCTCTTTTTACATCAAATTTTCCATTTCTTGCTTCCTTGAAGATGTAACATTTACTTCCAAATACTTTGAAATAATGAACATTAGGTTTATAGCCATACCATAATTCAAAAGGTGTCTTCTCAGTACCTTTCTTCAGTTGAACTCGGTTCAAGGTGTGAATTGTAGTGATGATGGCTTCCTTCTAGTATTTGGTAGCAACATTCTTTTTCAATAATCAAGGTTCTTGCACAATCCATAATGGATATGTTCCTTCTTTCTGCTAAACAATTTTGTTGTCGTGTACCTAGGGTAGATACTTGTCTTTTGATTCCTCTTTCAATGAAGAATTCATTGAACTCATTAGAAATGAATTCTCCTCCTTTGCCAGATCTTAGGCATTTAAGTTTCTTTCCTATTTCCTTCTCAACTCTAGCAAGGTACCACTTAAACTTTAGAAACTCTTCTGATTTTTCTTTGAGAAATATAATAGTCATCATTCTAGAATGGTCATCAATAAATAGAATTAAATACTTCTCACCTGTGTAGATTGTTGTTCCAATTGATCCACACAAATTAGTATGCACTAATTCCAAGACTTCTTCTGTATTGTATTTCTTGCTTTTGAAACTAGTTTTTCCCATCTTCCCAATTTGACATTGTTTGCATATTTCCAATTCAAGCTTCTTCAAAATAGGAATATATCTTACTCTTTTTTTCTTTCTTATGTTGATCAGGTTATCAAAATTCACATGACACAACCTTTTATGCCATAACCAACTTTCTTCTACTTGTAAATTAAAACATGAACTTACATTGAGATCAAGGTAAAATAGATTACCTTTTGTTTTCATGCTAGTTCCAACTAGGAGCTTGGACTTACCATTGATGAATTCTACCTCGAAACCAATTTTATTCAGCTACGCCACACTTAGTAGATTATTCCTTAGTCCTTCAACCCAATAAGCATTATCACATTTGATTCCTTCATTTAGAGAAATACAACCTTTACCTTTTACATAGCATGGTTTATCATTCCCAAAATTGACACTCCCACCATCATAGTGCTCAAGAAGTTCAAATTTAGTTTTATCACCAGTCATGTGGTGAGAACAACGACTATCAATTATCCAGGTGTCATTCTTACTAATATGAGATTAAAGTGTAGTCTTTTCATTATCTTCGTTGTCTGAATAGTCCTTAATAGCAATGTAAACCATTTCATCTTCATCACTATCAGAATCTTTAGCAATATAACAAGATTTCTTACCTTTGTTCTTGTAGCTTTTGTAGCTCTTGAAATATTTCTTTCCTGTTTACTTGTTGAACTTTCTCTCACCTTTGTCTTCCTTGTTTGGACAGTTAGCAGCAATGTGACCAACCTCATCACATGAAAAGAAAATCAACGGTATTCTTCCTTTGTACTGTCCTTTTCCTTTTGCAGCTCTCTTTGTAAGTAATGCTTCAATGATTTCCAAATCTTCATCATCAAAATCATCATCTCTGTCACTGTCATTCTATTTTCTTTTCATCTTACCAAGGTTTAATTTAGCTTTGAATGCAGACTCAAGATTGCTAGGATTAGGAGAATAATTTTCAAAATTATCTAACTCAAAAGCTGTTAGTCTTCCAACCAATCCATCTAGAGTTATATCATTACTGTATCTCATTTCTTGAATGGCTGAAACTCTAATTGCATAGATAGGAAGTAAAGTCCTCAATACCTTACTGGCCGTGCTATTTTGTCTTCAATTGTTCCATTGGAAGCTCTGATTGCACTTACATTTTTCTTGATTCTTTCACTGTATTTTGTAATGAATTATCCTTGTTTCATTTTTATCTAATCAAACTGACCTCTGAGATTTTCTTATTTGGCTCTCTTTACATTGTCATCTCCTCCGTAGATTTAATGCAGTTTCTTTCACATATCATAGGCAATAGGGCATTCCTTGACTTCATCAAATTCAGAATAGCTGAGTGAAGAAGCTATATCAACCATCATTATGTTATGATGCTTCATGTCCACCATCTGATCCAAAGACATAGGTTGTTATTAATAATTGAGAGGGAGGGAGGGGTGAATTAGTGGCCTCAAAAATTTGATCCTTAAATCAACCCTTTAAACTTATTAACCACATATTATGTCTCAAGTTATCTTTTGTCCTACAAGATGAATGCCTTGAAATACTTGTAACAATTTACTACTTGTCAGATTGCTTTATCAAACCTTCTTATGTATGCTTACTGATAAGCAGTCATCTACTTACCGAAAACACAGTAAATATGCAGAGTATACCAATCAATCCAGAGTTAACTATGTAAGATACAAAATAGTAAAGAAATGAATCATACACACATCACACATGAATTTTTAATATGGAAACCCTGTTAAGGGAAAAAACCACTGAGACCCGTACCCCAAATTTTCACTCTTCTGAAGTGAGCCCTGTTAAGAGCCAACCCTTTTAAAGGTTACAAAGACACTGTTAGGTGTGACCTTGTTAGAGGATTTAGAAATATTTTGTAAACTAGTATCTAGCATCTAATGCTACCATCCTTGATCAAACACTCACTTGGCCCGTCAATAGGTATCGGAGATATCCAATGATACTTTTGTGATCAAACTTTTAGATACTCCTTCGGATATATCTCAATTGAAAAATAATTTTAAGTCCTACTCGGTTAAGAGGCTTATATGCTTCAATGGTTAAATTGAAACACTAATGATATGTTCATACATACAACTCAATTGCAGATTTTCATATATATTTTAGGTCCCTTACTTCACTGATCAATACAATCAAATATATACCTTTGCTCTACACTTGTTCTACTATATGATGCTTGTCTCACTATTTTTTAGTGTCTACATAATCTAGCTCTTCCTTTAGCTTGTTGACCAAGAATGAATGAAGACTTTCTTCTCCTTCAGATTTCATTTAGCATCTTTCCTCTTTCTTGTTCACCCCACACAATTCTTAATGAATAGAGTTTGTCTCTTATAGACATGATTTCCTCTCTTCTTGGCTTTCTTGTTCTTTGCGTGTTCAACAATCTTTGCCAAATAGATTTAAAGAAAACTCATGATTTATCTCAAAGAGATCTTCTTGCCAACTGGACAAATCAACTTTAAATCAATTACCTATCTCTGACTTTAACTGGATGATTAAAACAATGATGAGTATTCGTTAACTCTATCATTAGCATCTTGATAGCTAAGCATTTTGTCATTTTCTACTCTTTGTTCTATCAGTCAACACTTTAGTTAGTCATCGGTGATAACTGACTCTTTTGTCAGTGTAACTTCAGTTGTCATCAGGATCTCTGTCCTTGTCTTTTCCATCGGGCAACACTGAAATTCTAGCCATCGGGTTACTCTATTTTTTTCTCGTCAGGAAACACTATAACTCTACTCGTCGGTAATGTTGTACATTTGTTCGTCGAGCAACACTGTGACTTTTTTCTTTTACTCTGACCGTCGGGTGCACTCCGTCGGTGTATATAGTCACTTAGTGAATACTTGACTTGTATGTATTAATGATATCATAGCTTTGATTCATGAGTTCTTTGAAGTCTTTTAGCAGTATTACAATGACCATATAGATTATATCAAGTTGACATCAATGACAATACAATACATTAACTGATTTAATGCCTTGCATGATTATCAACTTAACATCATCAAACATTTAATCAGTTACATGTCATCAATCTCTCCCTTTGGCATTGATGGCAACATACTACATTATCATACTATACTATTGCTAATACAATATGAAATATATAGTTTCACCAAGCTTTCCTAATGTAACATATATAAATTTCTGGCTATCGTTAAGCTCAAATAGCTTTGATTTGATTCTTGCAGCTTTCCTTCTGTCTTCAATCCCTTTACTGGATAGATGTAGAATCTTTCTTTCTCTGATGTGACGTGTTCTCCTTCTGTGTCAAATTCTCTCCCTTTCTATTTTCTCCCCCTTTGATGACAATCTCTCCTTGAGATGATAATGAATATAATCTCTCTCCCTTTATCAGTCTGATAATGAGATATTTCTCTCCCTTTGACATTAATGCCAAACATCTTATCTTTTTAAACAAGCTTTTGACAGTTATGTCAAGTAGATTATTTCTATCCATATTATATTCCTTGAATTTCCCAATCCATCGGTAATAACTCTATTGCTTGGAGTAGATAAATACCTTGCTGTGTATAGATTTATCTTTATAGTCCATCTTTCTGCTTGCATAAACATGAATGATATTCTAATAATATGTCGACTGATGCAACCTTCTAGTCAGCTTAATGACCAGTAGACAAGGGTTTGACCCCTAGTCTCTTTCTCAAATACTTAAATGCATCTTTGGGCAATGGCTTGGTGAAGATATCGGCCAATTGTTCCTTTGATTGCACATGCTTAAGTATCACCTCCTTTGCTTGAACTTGTTCTCTCAAATATTGATACTTGATGGCAATATGCTTTGTTTTAGCATGCATGAATGGATTCTTGGAAATGTTTATTGCACTTGTATTATCACAGTAGATAATTATTGGTTCTAAAATTTTCATATGAATACCTTCCAGTAACTATTTGATCCATGCAATATTTGAGCAGTTTGCAGCAGCAACAACATACTCTGCCTCTGCAGTAGATTGTGAGATGCATCCATGTTTCTTGATGATCCATGTGACAAGTCTATCACCCATAAAGAATACTCCTCCAGTTGTGCTCTTCCGATCATCAAGATTTCTAGTCCAATCAGTGTCGGTAAAGACCTTAATTTTAGATTTTCCTTCTCTTCTATACCATAAGCCATATTCCTCGATATTCTTTAGATATCTTAGTATTATTTTCATAGTAGTTATATGTGATTCTCTAGGGTTAGCAAAAAATCTGGCAAATATTCCTACTGCATGCACAATATCTGGTCTAGTATGTACAACATACATGAGTTTTCCAATCATTGATATGTAGAAAGTCTGATTTACCTCTGATGACTTTTCCTCCTTTGTCATCTTACATCTAGTTGCCATAGGTGTTCCAACTAGTTTGGATTCTTCTATCTTGAATATTTTCACTACTTTTTTGATGTACTTGGATTGTGCAATGAAAATACCTTCATCTTATTGCATGATCTGTAGACCAAGAAAGAACTTGATCTCACCAAACACATACATCTCAAATTATTTTCTCATTTCATTTTCAAATGATTTGCATAGCATATCATTGCCTCCAAATATGATGTTATCAACAAATATATCAGCAATCAAAATGTTAGCATCAATATCTTCTTTTAAATAAAGATTACTATTTTCACTAGTCCTTACAAATCCAATAATTATAAGATAGAAATGAAGTCTTTCATACCAGGCTCAGGGTGCTTTTTTTAATCCATAAAGTTCTTTGTTAAGTCTACATACCATGTCCCTCTTGTCTGGATCAACAAACCCTTCTGGTTGTTCAATGTATACCTCTTCTTCAAGTATTCCACTCAGGAATGCAAACTTGACATCCATTTGATATACCTTGAATCCTTTACATGCAGCATAAGCAAGTAATATTCTTACTCCTTCTAGCCTAGCAATGGGTGCAAAGGTTTATCCATAGTCAATTCGTTCTTCTTTTGCATACCCCTTGCATACTAGTCTTGCCTTATTTCTTGTGACTTTTGCATTCTCATTCAACTTATTCCTGAATATCCATTTTGTACCGATGACATTGTTGTCATTTGGTCTTGGTACAAGTGTCTATGTTTTTTTTTTCTCTATCTACTCAATCTCCTCATTCATAGCATTAATCCATTCATCATTATCTAGTGCAACATTGACAAATTTTGGCTCATAATCACAAATAAAACATCTTGTATTTAGAGACTTACTTCTGGTTCGTATACTAGCTTTCTTATCTCCAATGAGCTAGTCCTGTGGATGGTTCCTTCTGACATATCTTGCAAGTACAGGTTCAATCCTTTGTCTATCATCATTATTTTGTCCTTCATTCTATTCTCCATCAGTTGGTGCATCTTCTTGAGCAATATTTTGATTGTCGATATTTGCAGCCTGATGCTCGGGAGCAATGATCTGTTGCTCGGGAGATCTACATTGTTGGTAGGGTAGAGTGTCAGGTTCCTGATTTTAAGTAAACCTATTATAGTCTTCTATCTCTTCAGTGCTTTCTTTTTCATTCTTCTCTGCAAATTCATCTATCTTTACATTTGCACTTTCAAAATTTTTGTTAGAGGCTTTGTTTAGACATTTATAAGCCTTGCTCTTGGTAGAATACCCTAGAAATATTCCTTCATCAATCTTGGAGTCAGGTTTTCCATTTCTATCATCTTTCAAGATATAACATTGAATGCCAAAATTTTTGAAATAACTTACATTGGGTGTGTATCCATACCATAGCTCATAAGGTGTCTTTTTGGCGTCTTTCTTAAATTATACTCTATTCAATGTGTAAACAACAGTACTGAAAACTTCCCTCAAAATTATTTGGGTGATGCCTTTCTCTATCATCAGTGTCCTTGCACAATCAACTATGGATCTGTTCCTTCTTTCAACAAATCCATTCTACTATGGTGTTCTTGGTGCAGAGACCTATCTTTTGATTCCACGCTCATTATAAAAGTTAGTGAATTCATCTAAAATAAATTCCCTTTCTCTATCTAATCTTATGAATTTTAAATCCTTACCACTTTGCTTCTCAACCATTTCCTTATACCATTTAAACATCTTAAATGCTTATGATTTATCTTTTAGAAACATGGCTACCATCATTCTAGAAAAGTAATCAACAAAGAGAATAAAATATCTATCTCCATAATAAATATTTGTCCTCATGGGTCCACATAAATCAATATGGACTAATTCTTGAATTACATCAGATGTATGGGTTTTGCTTTTAAAACTAGACTTTTTCATTTTACCTTTTTGACAATTCTTACACATGATGTTGTCGGGCTTGCTCATCGTCGGTAAGCCTCTGACATTTCTCTTTTTTCTAATCTTTATCATGTTGTCAAAGTTCACATGACACAATCTTTTGTGCCATAACCATATGTCTTCATTTATAGCAATCAAATAATTGGTGTCAGTATCATTTAGATAGAATAAGTTACCTTTTGTTTGCTCACCGGTACCAATCAGATTTTCTTACTTATTGAAGATCTTTGCCTTCTTAGTTTCAAATGCTACTTTGTGACTTGAATTATTTAACTGAAAAAAACTCAATAGATTATAATTCAATCCATTTACCCAATAAGCATTTTCACATTTTATCTGGTTATTCAACATTATGGTTCCTCTACCTTCAACTGGACAAGGTGTGTCATTACCCATTCTTAATGAACCACCTTTATTATATTCAAAAGTCTCAAAATTTTTCTTTTCACCAGTCATATGGTGAGTGCAGCCACTATCTATGATCCAAACATCATTTTTTACTAATTTTAGATATGAGAGCTATTTCTACATACCTTTCTTCATCATCATCTGAATCATCTTTTACTGCTACAAACACCATCTCTATGTCTTCATCAGATTCGGTGTCAATGTCATCATTTTAGAATTTTTCTAGGTAACTGGCCTTCTTTCCTTTCTCCTTGTAGTCTTTGGTATCTCTTCTTTCTGATTGTTGGTAGCTTCTGTAATCACCTCTATCAGATTTCTTTTCAAGTGATCTTTCATTACTTCTATCATCTTTTCTTCTGTTAGTACATCTTGCAGCAAAGTTTGCAATTTCTTTGAAATTGAAACAAATAAGTGGTAATTTACCTTTGTATTTACCTTTACCTCTCTACATTCTTCTAGCCATAAGTGCTTCAATTCCATCAAGATCATCTTCTTGACTTTCACTATCACTATATTTTATTATAGTGTTTTTATGACTTGATTTACTTATTCTCATAGAAGTTTTGAATGCAGACTCTATATTTGGTAAGACACTATTATCAAAGTTATTCATCTCAAATGAAATCAGTCTTCCAATGAAACTATCTAGAGTAACATTTCTATTTTCTACAACTCTCATTTCTTGGATGGCAGATACTCTAATAGCATAAGTAGGCAGTAAGGTTCTTAGAATTTTACTTACCACTGTATCTTCTTCCAGTACACTTCCAACTCCTCGGATAACATTGACTACCTGTTTGATTCTTGTGCTGTACTGAGTGATGTTTTCACCTTATTTAATTTTTAGATCATCAAACTTTCCTCTAAGGATTTCTGCCTTGGCTCTCAAAACATTCTTGTCACCACCATTTACAAGCTTCAATTTGTCCCACATTTGTTTTGCAGTTTTACAGGTTTTGACATCTTCAAATTCAGCATTGGAGAGTGAGGAAGCAAGTTCTATCATCATGCCGTTGTGCTCATGCTTCTCTCTCATTTGTTTAACTATTGGAGCTCCTATGGTCAAAAAATATTTAGTATATAAGTATTGAGTAACATCATTACCAATACTTGATAAGTGGAGTCTTATTCTGCTTTGCCATGAAGCAAAATTATCTTTTTCCAACTTGGGTGCATCTCATCTATTCATCTTGTGATCTTTAGCTTAGGTCTCGAAACCTTCCTTTCTAAGCACACAAGCTCTAATACCAATTGTTTGTAATAACTGAGACGGGGGGGGTGAATCAGTGGCCTCAAAAATTTGATCCTTAAATCAACCCTTTAAACTTATAACCATAGTTTATGTCTCAAGTTATCTTCTATCCTACAAGATGAATTCCTTGAAATAATTGTAACAGTTTACTACTTGTCAGATTTATTTATCAAACCTTCTTCTATATGTTTACTGATAAGCAGTTATCTATTTACCAAAACACAATAAATATGCAAAGTATACCGATCAATCCAGAGTTAACTATGTAAGATACAAAACACTAAAGAAATGAATCATACACACATAACACATGAATTTTTAATGTGGAAACCTTGTTAAGGGAAAAAACCACTGGGACCAGTACACCAAATTTTCACTCTTCTGAAGTGAGCCGTGTTAAGAGCCAACCCTGTTAAAGGTTACAAACACACTGTTAGGTGTGACCTTGTTAGAGGATTTAGAAATAATTTGTCAACTAGTATCTGGCATCTAATGCTACCATCCTTGATCAAACACTCACTTGGCTTGTCAATAGGTATCGGGCATATCCAATGCTACTTTTGTGATCAAAATTTTTGATACTCCCTAGGATGTATCTCAATTGAAAAAAGACTTTTAAGTCCTGCTCGGTTAGGAGGCTTATATGCTTCAATGGTTAAACTAAAACACTAATGATTTGTTCATACATACAACTCAATTGTAGATTTTCAAATATATTGTAGGTCCATTACTTCACTGATCAATATAATCAAATATATACCTTTTCTCCACACTTTTTCTACTCTATGATGCTTGTCTCACTATTCATCAGTGTCTGCAGAATCTAGCTCTTCCTTTAGCTTGTTGATCAGGACTAAATGAAGACTTTCTTCTCCTTCAGATTTCCTTTAGCATCTTTTCTCTTTCTTGTTCACCCCACACAATTCTTAATGAATTGAGTTTGTCTCTTATAGACATGATTTCCTCTTTTCTTGGCTTTCTTGATCTTGGCGTGTTCTACAATATTTTCCAAATAGATTTAAAGAAAACTCCTGATTTATCTTAAAGAGATCTTCTTGCCAACTAGACAAATCATATTTAAATCAATTACTTATCTCTGACTTTAACTGGATGATTAAAACAATGATAAGTATTTTTTATCTCTATCTTTAGCTTCTTGACATCTAAGCATTTTGTCATTTTCTAAACTCTATGTTCTATCAGTCAACACTTTAGTTAGTCATTGATGATAACTAATTGTTCCATCTGTGTGACTTCAGTTGTCATCGAGATCTCTGTCATTGTCTTTTCCATCGGGCAACACTGAAATTCTGTTCGTCGGGTTACTCTATGTTTTTCTTGTCAGGAAACAATGTAATTCTGCTTGTCATTAATGTTGTGCATTTGTTCGTCGGGCGACACTGTGACTTTTTTCTTTTACTCTGACCATCGGGTGCACTCCGTTAGTGTATACAGTCACTTAGTGAATACTTGACTTGTATACATTACTGATAGCATAGCTTTGATTCATGAGTTATTTGAAGTCTTTTGACAGTATTACAATGACCATATAGATTATATCAAGTTGACATCAATGACAATACAATAGATTAACTGATTTAATTCCTTGCATGATTATCAGCTTAAAATCTTCAAACATTCAATCAGTTACATGTCATCATAGGTCTCGGTGGTTCCACATAATTGTGATCCAAGACTTGTAAACAAGTATCTCCAATAGTATCTATAGATGTAGCCTCATCAAATCTTGCCATGCTGTGAAGTTGTCATTGTTGATCTTGGGGATCTCCCTTCTGTAAGATATCTCTAATCTTTAGCTTTAGG
>MU226631.1:271028-283808 GCA_018584345.1 Thuja plicata
TATATATATATATATATGAAAACAAAATTAAACATTAAACTCTAGATTGAACCCTAACCTTGATTCTAAATTGAATTACACATTAAAACATTTTGAACTCTAAAACATTAAACTCTAGATTGAACCAGATATATATATGCATGCATGTGTGTATATATGTGCATATATATATGCATGTATATATATATATGTACATATGAAAACAAAATTAAACATTAAACTCTAGATTGAACCCTAACCTTGATTCTAAATTGAATTACACATTCCACTGGTGTTCCATTTTGTAAATAAGGCATATCTTGCCTGGTCAAATTTTTTGAAATAATACCTTTATTACCATGTCTTCCCACTACTCTATCACCCACTTGTATTTTACCTTTTTTTAAAATATATACATGAACTTTTTCTACAATATAATTGAGATAATCATCTTCCTCCTCCTGAAACTCCTGAAACCATTTCACATCGATAACTCGACCTTTTACACCTTTAGGGTTCTAAAACAAATTTCATTTCCAGTAGGTGCCTTAATATCAAATAAAGCTCATAATAATTTTCCTTCTTGAGTATTTATTAGTGAGTCTTCTTCTACTTCCATTATTAATTTACGTACTAATATATCATTTATTTCTATCCAAGGTCCTATCAGTACAATGCCATTTTCACTGAGATGACGGAGTAAGTAACTAATGGGGAGCTAACTCTCAAGAGCACTCTTTCTCCAATCAAGACCTCACCTTGGGCCTTCTTAGGGTATCCTTCTCTACCCTATCCATAGGATTCTTCTGTGATCCCCTTTCTCACTTTGAACTTCCCACCAACTTCAAACTACCATTAATCCCTTCTAGACTCCATTGTGCACCAATGGCTTCATTGAACCACTAAAAATTCCCAAACCACTCTTGACAAATAGGATGGGTTCCCTTACCTCTTCTAGGCCACATAAAAATAGTTTCCAACTCAATTGTATGGACTCTCTAATAGATTTCAAATCGAGTCCTTGGTTTTCTTGTTTGGAGTCCTTGTAGCCTTTTTGCTCAATTAGGCCTCCTAGAATTGGTTTTCATGAGATTCTCGACAAAATATCTTAACAAACCTCTGATCCAATTATTGATTCATTCTAGTGACTACCTAATCTCTATTATTTCTTAGGTTTTAGTCTCCCACTCTGTCCATACATAGGCTTCTCAAGAAACCCCTATTTTTAAGAGTTTTGGGAACATGTACACTAGTATGTGTTCTTGTATTGAACTAAGTGATCTATTCAACTCCTCTGATCATCTCCTTGCATCCAATTATCAAGGAAAATCTCCTCTAAAATTTCCTATCTTTTATTGGGGTCATCAAATCCATCTAGCAAACATTCTTGCTACTGTCTCATCCAAGCTCCTAACTAGAATGCAGTGGCACTCGCCTAGGGCTTGGTGTTAAAAATTCTTTCCCTACATAAAATGAGTCCACAAGAAATATTTACATTGTAAAAGGAGTCCCCTACTTGATTACAAGAGGCCATAGAGTTTTTTCCATGAGAATTCAAGAGGGGTTCATATTTACATGTCTGGGTCAGAACAAGACAGCGAACGAGTAAAAGAGAAAGAATTTACAGAAGCTTAACCAGTGACACCAAACAACCAAACCAATGAAAAAATAATTTTCTACATGCCAACACAAAATATCTCAATACATTAATTCAACACTTTCAATCCATTAAACAACTGGATAAAATCTCTGTTACAAAAAAATTATTAAAACTTCTCCTTTGCAATACTCAGTCCTTACACTATGATGACCAGCCCTTAGATTAGGGTTTGTACTACCTTAAATATGTTATCACTCCATGATCAGACCCTAAGGTCAGGATTTGGGCACTATTAAAGCCCTTTCCTAAATTCTACGAAATGTTGTCATGACAACTTTGCAAAATTGAAAAGTTGTGAGGAGCAACTTTTACATTTTTGAGCATCTCATCAAACCACTATCCCTAATGAACCAAATTGTCTTCAAATAATCATATAAGACCTTCAAAAACTTAAAAAAATCAAAATCCCAAGTCTCACTCCATTTTGGGGTCTGAACCCAACTTTGACCAATTGGTTGATTTCTTAGGATTTAGACACTAGATCCTAATTGGATATCCAAATCCCCTAACCTAAACACACCTAACTCCACACACACCCTATATAAACTATGGTACTTTATATTTTATTTCTTATTAACTCGTGGTTTTCCAAACTAACCTACAAGCTAAAATGTATTAAATATCTCTACTAGACCTTAAGGTGCTCCTGCACCATCCTCCGCCTTCAACACAAAGATCAAGGTACTTTGGGCATGATGAAATCCATACTAATTACATATTTCTTGAAGTCCTCCTCTGCTATCCATGTATCTTCTGCTTCATATTGGTGTTCCCATTTCACTAAGTGTTCCATGTACTCTTTTTTTCTTGTCTTCTTCTTGACTCTGGAATCTAGAATCTTCTCCACTTGTGGCGTTACTCTAATAGGTACTCCGAGCTCTTCCACATCCTTAGTTACCTCTCTATTGTACTCCCCTTCTTCCATCTTTGTTCCTTTATATGGAATCAAATCCTTCACATTGAATATTGGAGAAATAAACATTTCCTTGGGAAAATCTATCTTGTACGCATTGGAGCCATACTTAGCTAACACTGTGCATAGTCCAATTTGATTCAACATGTAACCAATTGAATGTTTGAAGATGTTATGTTGATCATCCAAATGCAGAAAGATAATGCAAGACATTAGATCAGTTAATGGATTGTATTTCCATTGATTTCAACTTGATATAATATAATTGGTTATATTCAAAGTATCAGAGACTTCAGCAAGTCAGAGAGATAAAGATTATGATTTTAGTAATTCATAAAAGACCATAATTCACCAAAGTGAATACAAACACTGATGGTTAGTGGAACCCAATGGAAAAAGATAACTGGAAGTTAAGTCATAGTGATTCTCAAACAAAGAAATTGATGAGCATAATCGACAAGTAGAATACCAAGCATAACTAACAACCATAATTATAGTGTTACCCAATGGACAGACAAGCCCGAAGGACAGACAACCCCATCAGATAGACAACCCCAATGGAGAAGTCCAAGGAGAACTAAAGTGTTGACCTAAGATAAGAAGTGTTAAAAAAACAAAGTTAACTAGCGTTATGAAATGAAAAAATATCTAGCTGGTAGAGCTAAAGATAGACTTAACTGGTTGTTAACATTGTTCTCATCGAAAAGTTAAAGCAAGAGATAAGAAAAAGATGAAAATATTTTTTATCCGGTTGTCAAAGAGATTTCTATGAGATAAAACATGAGTTATGATTTAAATCAAGATTGTTGAGAATTGTGGATCACTCCAAGATCAAGAAAGTCAAGAACCTAGAAATAATGCTATCATGTCTATAAAGAGACAACTTAATTCATTACGAATTAAGCAAGGGGATTCAATATAAAAAGAGGATGCTAAAGAGAATCTGATGAAGAACAACTTCATATAGTCATGATCAATCAAGCTGAGGAAAGAGCTAGAGATTTCTATGGACACTGAGAAACAGAGGAACATAGCATCACCAAGTAGAAATAAAGTGGAGCAAAGGTATTGAAAATATACATTGATTAGAAAGGTAAAATGAGGTTACAATAGATTTGAAAATCAGAAATTCTAAGTTATATGTATTAATAGATCATTTATTTTTTTATTTTAACCATTTATTTAGAAAGTATCTTAACTGAGAAAGATTTAAAGATCCTTTCTATATTGAGATACATCCCAAGGAGTATCAAAAAGTTTGATCATGAAGATAGCATGAGATGCCAGATACCATTTGAAAAACTACACTGGGTTTGGTCATAGAAAGTAGCATAGAGATGCCAGATATCAAGTGACAAACTATTCTATTATATCCTCTAACAAGGTCACACCTAACAGTGTATTTGTAACCTTTAACAGGGTTGGCTCTTCACCTAGCTCACTTCAGAGGAGTGAAAATTTTAGGTTACCAGTCCCAAGTATTTTTTCCCTTAATAGGGTTTCCACATTAAAAATCCATGTGTCAATGTGTTTATGAGTCATTACTTTAGTATTTTTCATTACACATAACTAATCTGGATTGATCGGTATACTCTAAGTAATTTACTTTTTTTTGGTAAAAAAACTGATTTTCGGTAAACATTAAGAATAAGGTTTAACAATGCACTCTGAGCAGTAGTAATTTGATAAGTATATTTGAAGGCATTCATCTTAACAAAATGAAGATAAATAGAGTCTTAATATTATGGTAATACATTTTTGGGTTGATTTATTGGAATATTTTGAGGCCACTGATTCACCCCCTCCCCCCCTTCTCAATTATTTCTAACACAATTCTCTTCATTTTTAGTTTTCTTGGTATTCCCTTCTATACCCTAGCCATGTTCAAGTACACCATTACCAATTCTCCTACCCTAAATTTTAGGTCTCTCCTTCCTTCATCCTTCTTAGCGTTCAATTTCAGATTGGCTTCCATTAGAGTCTTTTTTACTTGTTCATGGACTTCTCTCATTGACTGTGCCACATTATCTACATGTCCACTAATTCCTACATATCCCTTCAAGTGTTTGAACTCCATTACACCCATTGGGTGTATCCCATATACAATCTCAAATGGACTCTTACCATTAGTCTTGTTTGTTCTATCATTGTAGGAAAATTCTGCTTGTGGAATAACTTGTTCCCATCCTTGCCCATACTCATTTTTCAAACATCTTAGCAAGTTTCCAAGAAGCCTGTTGATCACTTCTGTCTGACCATCCATTTGAGGATGATATGCAGATCCATGAGACAAGTTAGTTCCTAGTCTTCGCTATAGGGTCTTCCAAAAGTGCCCCATAAACTTCACATCTCTATCTGTAATAACAATACTTATTGGTAAGCCATGTATCCTAACTATCTCCTTGAAGAAAAGGTGGGCAATGTGACTGGCATCATGAGTTATCTTACATGGAATGAAATGACTCTTTTTACTGAATCTGTCCACAACCACAAACACATTGTGTAAACCAGTTAAAGTCCTAGGTAACCCCACTATGAAGTCCATACTTATGCACTCCCATGGTCTACTTGGGATGGGTAATGGATGGTAAATACTTGCATTTGATTATTTCCCCTTTTCCTTATGATATACTCCACACTGCTCCACATACCTTCTAACATCTTTCTACATTTCAGGCCATCAATAGAACCTTTCCACTAAGTTTAGGGTCTTATTCAGCCCAAAGAATCAACTCAAACTTCCATTGTGCTTCTCTTGGATGAGGTTCTCCCTCATGGAATCCCTTGGAACACATAACTATTTGCCTTTGAACAATAAGCCATTCTGTAAGGTATAGTATGAAAACTCACTATGGAAGTGATTCTCAAAATCAGTACACACCTTATGAATTTCTGAGAAATCACTATCTCCCTCATATAGGTCTCTGAATTCTTCAAATCCTATACTCTACAACTGAATCTCTTGGATGGTGATCAATCTCCTACTAAGGGCATCTACTACCTTGTTATACAACCCCTTTTTGTGCTTAATAATGAAGGTGTATGATTGTAGAAACTCCATCCATTCAATATGCCTCAAACTAAGCTTCTCTTGTGTATTAATGTAGCTTAAGGCCTGGTTAACTATATAAACCAACAATTATTTGGACAACAAATAGTTCCTCCACTTCTTAAGAGCCGGCACCAATGCATAAATCTCAAGATCATATGAGGAGTATCTATACTTTTCCTCATTAAGCCTCTCACTAAAGAAGTATACTGGTCTTGCTTCCTCACTTAGGACTTCATCCACTGCTATGTTGCTAGCATCATACTCCACAATGAAAATTTTATCAAAAATTGGTAAAACCAGTATTGGTTGCGTGGCTACTTCTCTCTTCAACTTCGCAAATCCTTCATTTGCCTCCTTGGTCCAAAAAAACTTTGTTTTAAGTCCTCGTTTGATAGTATCAAGGACTGGTGCATAGATTTCACTAAATATCCTAACAAGATTCATATAGAATTGGGCTTACCCATGGAAAAATCAGACTTGAGTCCCTGTCCTTTGAGTAGGCCATCTCAATATGGCTTCTACTTTGTCCTTATTCATCTTCAAGTAACCTTGGGATACTGCAAATCCTAGGTAGACTAGAACTCTTATTTCATAAACTCACTCTATTCAAGGTTGATGGTGAGCTTCTCCTCCTGCAACCTCTTCAACACTAATTCTAAGAGTTTCACATGCTCTTCCTCTATTTTACTAAAAATGAGGATTCCATCTAGGTAGAAAACTACAAACACACCTATGTAATCCTTAAAGACTTCATTCATGACCCTCATAAAAGTACTAGGTACATTGGTAAGCCCAAAGGGCAGAAATAACCATTCATATAGCCCATCTATAGTTTTAAAGGATAAATTCCACTCATCACCCTATTTCATTGTAATATGATAATATCCAATTTTTAAGTCAATCTTTGAAAAGTATTTAACACCTCCCAAGCAATCCATTAAGTCTTCTATTCTAGGAATGACAAATCTATATCTAATAGTTATTTTATTAATTTACCTAGAATCAGTGCACATTCTCCACATACCTCCCTTTTTAGGAGCCAAAACCACTAGGACAACACACAGACTTATGCTCTTCCTGATTAACCCTTTGTCCAATAGCTCTTGAAGCTTCCTTGCTATCTCCTTGTTTTTTTCTGGTGTCATTTTATATGCAGCCTAATTTGGAAATGATGCCCCTGGCACAAAGTCAAATTGATGACTTATCTCTCTCTTTGGTGGTAATGTAGCTGGAGTCCCTTCACAAATGATGTCTTTAAAATGATCTAATAACTCTTTCACTTCTATTGGAATGGGTGCTTTCTTAGGTGTCTCCTCCTTTGGCTTTACTAGATTAGCATAACTAATTTCACCTTCATCTTTCATGTCCTTTAGGAACTCTTTACTACTCATTAGAAGAGTGTTGGTGTCTATCTTCTCCACTATTCCTTCTTCTTCTATTAATGACTGTATCTTATAAGTTACTCCATTCTTCTTGAATGAGTACAAGTATTCTCCTTCCCATGGTGAACTACTTCTCTATCATACTTCCATGGTCTGCCAAGCAACAGATGACATGCATCCATTGGAAATGCATCACAAAGTATCCTATCTTGATACATGCCAATAGTGAACTCAATCCACACTTGTTCATTCACTAGGTTATTGTGCCCCTTATTCAACCAAGTTACTTTGTAAGGGCATACATGAGGAATCTTGTCCAACTTAAGTTTTTGTACTGCTTCCTCTGAGATTACATTGCCGGTAGATCTAGAGTCAATTACGACCCTACATACTTTCCCAATTATCTTAAATTTAACTATAAAAAGAGCCCTTCTCTTCTTGTGTTCATCCTTTGTAGGTGCTTTGATTAGAATCCTCCTAAGCATGAGGTTCTCTCCCTTCTCTGAATCCAAACTAATCTCTGATTGTTTAGTCATGTCCTCTTCTTGTACATAAGAAATCTTCTTCTCTCCTTGGGAATTTTCTAGCTTATCTAGACATCTATAAGAAGGGTGATCTAATTGGCCACAGTAGTAACACTTCAAGGTAGAAAAGTGTGAGCTCCTTCCAAACCCACATGAACTTCCTCATCCACCATTGTGAAATCCTCTTCCTCTATTATATACTCCTTTTTTATTAGACTCATGAATTTTTTCAGCACCCCTAGTGTCTCCTTGGCTTCTATTTTCATTGCCTCTTCAACTGGAACCACCTCTATAACCTCCTCTAGAGTCTCTACCTCTTCCTCTACCCCTTGAGTTAGAGTCTTTCTTCTTTCTATGTTTCTCATCCACTTTTAGGGCCATTTGAAAGACACTATGAATGGAGGTTAGAGTAAAGAGGCTTAGCTCTTCTTGTATATTCCACCTTAATCAATTTAGGAATCTAGCAACTTTGATGCTTTCCAATTCTTGCACTCTTTATCTAGGACATATCTTTTGGAACTCCTCGGTATAGGATGCCACATCAAGATCCGTGTGCCTAAGATTCTATCTCCTCTTATGTACTTGAATCTCATAATCCTTTGGTGGATAGTTTCCTTTCACCTTAGCCACCATAGCTTTCCAAGTTTCTATTGGCTTCTTTCCTTCCCTTTCTCTTTCCTCCTGCAAGAACTTCCACCATGTGAGTTCTTTTCCTCTTAGCCGTGATTTAGATATCTTCACCTTTTGTGCCTCTATGATACCATCACATTTGAAATGGTTCTCCATACCCTCAATCCATTCCATAACCAACTCTGCATCCATCTTACTAGAGAACACTATAATCCCTTCTAGGGCCTTTCCAGTTAATTCCTTCAGGGCCTTGAGGAATGGTTCCTCTGGTAGAAGAGGTTCAGGCTCCGATTCTATCTTCTCTTCTACTTGTTTCTTTCCTTTATCTTTATCTTCACTCATTTTTTCTCTCATCTTAGTCGCTGTGTCTACAACCTCTTCCAACTGCAACTTCATTTCTTCCATAGCTTCTTCAAGAAGACTACTCTTTTCTTTCTTCTCTTACAAGTCCCTTTCCAATTTTGCATTAGTGACCATTGTACTTTCTCCTATGGATTGACTTCTCTAGGATATACACTAACCAAATCCCAAGCATTTCAATGGATCTCATACGAATTTGATGGGGAGGTCACTCTCAAGATCACTCTTGCTCCAATCAAGACCTCTCCTTGGGCCTTCTTAGGGTATCCTTCTCTACCCTATCTAGAGGATGCTTCTGTGATCCCCTTTCTCACTTTGTACTTCCCACCAACTTAAAACTACCATTAATCCCTTCTACACTCCATTGTGCACCAATGGCTCCATTGAACCAATAAAACTTCCCAAACCTCTCTTGTAAAATAGGATGGATTCCTTGACCTCTTCTAGGCCACATAAAAATAGTTTCCAACTCAATTGGATGGACTCTAAAATGGAATACCAAAAATGCAAGGGTAGGTTAGCAAGTCTCACCCAAATCAGAACCCTATCAAATAATTTAGAAAAAGGCTTGAAATAAGGATGTCATGGCTTCAACATCAGTGGGAATTTTTCCTCCCAACACCATTGGAAGTCAATTAAAATTTTCCTTTTGTCCTGAACATTTTCAAAAACTATAGTGAAAAAGCCTCGTGCAGTAGGGAAAATTTGAACCCTTCTAGCCAAAATGGGTTTCAAGAATTCCAAAATCCACCTATGTAATCTTTTGAACCTGGCCATAGACCCCTAAAATGGCCAATCAACCCCAAATCGGAAAAAACATTTGCATTGTGCTCTACCTCTTCCTCCATCACTGCATCCAAATCTACAATTATTTCTTTTGGCATAGTCTTCACTCCAACACCCATGAATTCAACTGCCTGATTAGAACGGATTGGTGAAGGGGGCCTATGGGATGCAACAACATTAGAAGCCCATGCATAAGAAGGGAACATCTTTCCTTCCACTACAATATCAACATGGGCAGGGTGCTCCACGATCAAGGTTTCTTTACATCCCTTTGAGCCAGCAAAGGGATGAATCACGTTAGGGAAACCAGTACTGAATCCCTACCCTAAACACATGATTCACACAACAGATTTTAGCATTTTCCCAAGACCATTTGACTTAACCTATCTAACACCATTTTCTAACGACGTCGCCTCTCCCATTGCCACATTTTTTAGTAATAAGGAAACCCTAGCGACCCCTGGAGAGTGAATTGAAAGAATTGCAGAGCCCATTCCTTCACATTGAGATTTTTTAAATTTTTTGAAAGGATCTATACCCTTGAAAAACCCTTAGTGAAGTACATATTTTCTAATGATACTTGGGAGACATTTAAATACTCTAGAGATAGTTGGGAGACATCTTCAAACTATATATATTTATTTATTATATAGTAGGATTTATTCAATTGAAGCTATAGATATTTATACAGGGTTTAATAGTCAATTCAAACAAAAATTGGGACCCAAGTGATTTCAATATTACCCTACATAGCTGGAAATAATTAAATATTATAGTTAAATAGATGGATAAAATTCTATGGTAAGAAAAAATTATGTGGACAAAACTTACTGACAAGTTATTAACCCTAAATTGGTACTACTAGAAGTCAATCTCTAAACATTGGATTATAGAATCAACATCACTTTGGACCATAGCCACTTGCAACTAATATTCATTCTCAGTAAAGTTCACAAATTCATTAGATGAGATTAGCTATGAAATATAATCAATGAACAAACATTAACAAAACCATGATAATAAATAATTATGATGGTAAGAAAGAGCACCTAGGGTTTTTGGTTGTTCTAAGAAGGAAGGTAATTCACAAGAAGATGGTGATGACCAATTTTTCCTAGTTTCATGTAGTGTGAGGTTAGATAGTTCATTTTGGTGGGGATGTACTTTTCGGGCTTTGTAGAAGTAGTTTGGTCTATTAGGATTTATTTTTGTGGGGGTAACTAGTTTTCTTGCACAAGTAGGTGCTTCTATTCCCATTCCGTTTATTCTATAATATCATCTATTCTCTTTTCTCTCTAGTGTGGTAGTTTGTGTTGGGGATATAGCTCTGGTTTTCTTAGTTAAGGATGTTGCAACCCCTTCTTCATCCCTTGTCTTTCTTTTAGTTATTCTCTTTTGAATGTGTACATTGGAAACATAATTTTATTCTTTGGGCCCCTCGTATTTTTGGTGGTCATGTTATTATTCATACAACTTATGGTGAGGTGTTTTTCCATCGCAAGTCATTTAGAATTCTTGTTGTCAGGGAGTTGAGTTTGGTTCTACCATTTTTTTTCCTCCCTTAAGCTATGGTTGGTATGATTCTTAGAGGGGTTTAATTTTTTTTGGCTATGCTAATTTAGTGCCTTAGTTTTTTAGGTTTTATGAGCTCTTTCAGGCCTAGTCATAGGCCATTTGTTTGTTGCAAGGTCTTTTGGTGAGATGGGTTTTTTTTATTGGCAGCTTTATATCCCCTATTCCTTGGACTTTTTTTCACTCTTATCTTAAGTTTGATATTCTAGTTCTTAGTTGGATTATTCATTATAAAGCTCATATTAAGGTGGAGTATTCCCCTATCGAGGTGGGGTTTCATTTTATGGTCACATCATGTGGTGTCCTATTGAGGTAGTGTGTTTTCCTATGGAGGTTAAAAAATACTTTTTGAAAGAGATTTATTTATTTTATATGTGGTCTTCTCTTGGATATGGATTCTTAGATGTAAGGTTGAATTTGGTTTTGATGTTCCTTCTAGTCATCCCCCCCTCTGATTCCTATCATGATGGGATCCTTTCTTATGGAGGTGAAGAAAAGTTTTGTAGGAGATTTGTGGATTGGCAAGTGAATCTATTAGAATAATTGAGAGGGGGGGAGGGTGAATTAGTGGCCTCAAAGTAAATCTAATAAATCAACCCCAAAACTTAGTACCACAATTATAAGCCTCTAGTTATCTTCAGTCCTACAAGATGTATTCCTCGAAATAATCTTATCAAATAACTAAAGCTCGGACTTCACTGTTAAACCTTATTCTTAAGCTTTACCAAATAGCAGTCTAGGCTTTACCGGAATACAGTAAGTAACTTAGTGTTTGATGATCAATCCTATTTTAGTAATGTGCAAAGCAAAACATCAAAGTAATGACTCACAAACACATTTAAAACATGGATTTTTAACGTCGAAACCCTATGAAGGGAAAAACTACATGGACCGGTAACCAAAAATTTTCACTCTTCTAAAGTGAGCTGAGTGAAGAGCCAACCCTGTTTAAGGTTACAAACACACTGTCAAGTGCAACCTTGTTAGAGGATTTATCACTAATTGTTGATCACTTTAAACTGGCATTCACTATGCTATCTTTGTGATAAACCTTTTGATACTCCTTGGGATGTATCTCAATATGTAAGGGTGATACCACAATAGTGGGTTACACTTTTTGGGAGGAAGGAATTTGCCCCAAAAAGCGTGACCCACTAAAACATCTTACATACTTTCAATCGAAACAGTTAAAAACTTTTGATCGAAAGTAACTAACTTTTGATCGAAAGTAACTAGGTTTAATTTGGCGGAATAAAACCCGCCGAAACAGTCAATGTGACTGTTTCGGCTGGGTTGAAAGTGACAGAACAGTGGCTGGCTTCCGTTTTATCAAACGTCAATTTCAGGTTTTTCACATTTCTAATTTCCATATTTTATTGTTTTATAATATATATTTTTTGTAAATTTGTATATATATGCATGTATATGTGTATATATACATGTATATGTGTATATATGCATGTATATATTCATATATGTGTATATATATGTATATATACATGTATATGTGTATATATATGTATATATGCATGTATATGTGTATATATGCATATATGTGTATATATATGTATATATACATGTATATATGTATATATGCATGTATATATGTGTATATATACATGTATATATATGCATATATGTATATATATGTGTATATATATGCATATAGGTGTATATATATGCATATATGTACATATATGTGCATATATATATATATGTGTGTGTGTGTGTGTGTATGTGCATATATATATGTGTATATATGTGTGCATATATATATATATATATATATATGGATATATGAAAACAAAATTAAACATTAAACTCTAGATTGAACCATATATATATGCGTGCATGTGTGTATATATGTGCATATATATATGCATGTATATATATATGTACATATGAAAACAAAATTAAACATT
>MU226631.1:291572-315895 GCA_018584345.1 Thuja plicata
GAATATAGATTTGACAAATTTTGAATTAATTAGGTCTATGTTTTTTGACGTGCATCAGATGTAGGTTTTTTATCAAATATAAACTTCCAGGTTTGACGTTCAATGAAAAATAGTAGAAAATATAAATATTTTTTTGGAAAATAACAGTGCCCTCCGGTTTCGAGTCTTCTTTCTATCAAAAAAAAAAAATTGAATTTCGATAAATACACAACAAATTATCAGTTACGCAGTCAAGGTATGTCAAAATTACTGTTGACTCTACTTCAAACATTCATAAAATATGCAATAATCATGATAATGTCATCAAACCAATTGCATTCCCTCCGTATGGATGTTACAAAACCAAATTCAAAAGAAACACATTGATAGCTATCTTAGAAAAAAAGTTATGTTGTACGAAGTCATTGTACCTTTTTAAAAAAGACGTTTTCAGAAACATAGCAGTTTTAGTGGGAGAAAAAAAAACCATTAAAATCAATTAAAAAAAAAATAAAAAAAAAATATTTAGAATCTAGATAGAAAATACTAAAAGACTCTAGTTTACTTTGTCTTCCGATTTCAAACAGTTTAATGACAATATGCATCCGAATGTGAAATTTTTTCTCAAAATGTAGAGTTCAATGTCCGTTTAGGCAAAAAAGTGTAACCCACTATTGTGGTATCACCCTATAAAAACATTTGATCGATAAGAAAGTTTCAGAATTTTGAGTGCAACTGCATACTGCATTGGCGAGTCGCGACTACAATTTAATTTGAGGAAAAGGTAAGTGATACCTATTATGTGACTCTGTAGTTTTGAGTTCATTATTATTTAGTTGTAACCACTTAGCAAATAGTGGTGACTAGGGAGACCTCAGACATGATTTTAGGGCCAATGAATCCAGAATCATATTCGTATATATTATAGTATATTTTCACTTCTTCAACAATTTAATATTTTATTTGCAATGGAAGTTGTTGGAGAATGGAGATGTCGAACAAGAATAACGGTAAGGCTCGAACAAGTGGGGAAAGCCAAGAGAGGCCAGGGAAACACATAACCGTATCATCATACTTTGGTCATGGTTTTGGAAATGTTTCTATCCAAAGTCGGGAAGCTACCTCATCACAAGTAGATTTTGAAGATTCACAACCTGAAACTACATGACATATTGAAGAAGTAGGAAAACCTGATATCTAAGATCACGATGAACTTGAAGAAGATTTTTAGTTAAATACCCAAAGTAGCCATAATGATATAATTGACTTGGATGAGACTGATAATGTCAGAGATGATGATAGTGCAGGGAAAAAGAAAAGAAAAAAATAATTCAAAGAAGGAAATGGAATATAAAAAAAGATCGAAAGTGGGAGTTGTCCAGAAATTTTAAAACAAAATGGGTGTCAAAGTATCCATTCATTGAACTAGTGGACAATCCAATTGAAGGTCAGCCTCCAGTAGAATGTAGATGTAAGATTTACACCAAGATAAATAAGGAGGAAAAGAGGTTGGAGTTAAAAATTGACACCATAGAGAAGCATATGGGTAAAGTTTGTGAGAAGAAAACCATAGATGGAGTTGAAAAATAGTGATAAGATGGAAAACAAAGGACAAATCTCAGAATGTTAGGAATGCATACTTATATGAATTTTAGCAGAATATACAGACGAAGCTTGCTCAAGTTAAAGGCTCTTTTGAAGCTTGTTTTGGAAAAGCATTGGAAGTAGAACTAATGGGAAAAGTTGTTCAGTTAAGTGTTGTTTTTAATATTTTGAGAAAAGGGCATCCTATGAAAGACTACCCATAATTGACTTCTTTATTACACTTTCTGAAAGTTTGTAACTATCCTAATAGTCACTGGTCAATAAATAGTGTATGGGAATGGGCAAGTTGTCTTGTTGATGTTGAAAAAGAGGATCTAAAGGTAAAAATTAAAGAGTCAAATTTTATTGCATTGTCTTTAGACGAGGTTACAGCAGTACATAATACTTCATGGGTATGCATGCATGTTTATACTATACACAATTTTGTCTACCAAGCTCATCTACTAACTGTTGCTAAAATGAAGGATAATGCGATAGCTAAAATTTTATTTGAACTATTAAAGAGTTCTCTAACTAGCTATGGAGGTATAAATGACATGACGATTTCCAATAAGTTGGTGTGTGTTGGAGTAGATGGAGCTTGATTAATGAAAGGACACAGGGGTGGTATTTGTACAAAGATACAATCTTATTGTGCACCCTACGTTACTCCCATTCACTGCATGGCCCACAGAATGAATCTAGCTTTTAGAGTTGTCAGCAAGCATGGTCCAGTACAAAAAATTCAAGTTTTAATCAAGGAGCTCTACCAATACTTGTGTCAAAGTCCAAAATGATTGAGGGAATTTCAACACTTTTTCGAAGGACTAACTGACGGGAATAAGCTTCTAAAGGATAATGATACTAGATGGATCTCTTTGGATGGACCAGCGCTTCGAGTGTTTTCAGAATATCAATCATTGCTTGGTCTAATGAACTCAAGTGTGAAGAAGTATGGCTAACCAAATTTATTGACCTGCTATGAAGGTTAATTAATGTAGAGACACTCTTAACGGTAGCAGGTCTTCTCTCACTGCTGGAGGAAATGAGAAATATAATGAAAAAGGCCCACCAAAGAGAAATCTATATTGCAGAATATGTTGCACTTCGTAAATTGACATGCATATTGCTAGATAATCTCTATTGATCATGTGATGATGTAAAATTTTCCAGATGGATTAAAATCACAAATTTGGGGAGTTATGTGCCAAAGTACACCGAGTTGAGATACCATTGTATGACTTTTCCAGGGTTGAGTCTGAGGAACTGTTGGTGGTATTTCTTGTTTTGGCAGCTTTCTTGGTTCCTTGTCCTGATCTCTCTGCTATGGTGTTTCCAATCAGTTATCTCTTGTTCCGTACGGCCTTCCCAGTGTCATGTTTTTAGGTTTTCAAGTCTAAACTTAATCAAATTTGAAAAACCCTGAAAACCCTAGGCTTCCCAACTGATAAACGTTACATTTAAACCCTAGGTCATGGTGCGTTCTATTTCAAAGTTACTTTTTATATCCACTCAAAGCATGCTTTATATTTGATCGCTTTGTCGTGTCGGTCTTTTTAAGTGACTTTAAGTTGCGCGAGTCAGCGACGAGCTGCCAATGAAAGATCATCGCGCAATCGCGATCTACCTATGTCAAGTTTTTTAAGTTGCAGGAGTGAGTGGGTTCAGTATTTTGAAAGGGAATCACGCAGTCGTGATGTCTTATGGAAGTTAGGTTTCAAGTCAGTGAGTCAGTGATGAGTTAAAAATATGTATGTCGCGTAGTCACTGAAAAGTTATGCTATTTATCAAATGCTCCGCGACTGAGTGAGTCATGTTTAAATTAAAGCAGTCGCACACCCACATCAAGTTCTATGTCAATGAAAAAAGTTGCACGACGAGGTCATGTTATAGAGGTCGCCCACTCGCTTAGGTTCTAACTTGATTGTGTTTTGCAGTGTGAGTGCGTGGCGAAGACATGAAGTATTGATAAGAAAACTCATCGCTCAGTCGCACAAGTATTTTTCAAGGTTTATAAAGGTCTGCGACCGAGCGACTAAAGGACCATTCAATGCCTCGCTCACTCGCTGATGCTTTGAGGTGATCAGAAGTGAACCCGCGAGTGTGCGATGACCAAAAAGGAAAGACATCGCTCAGTCGCCCGTCAGTAAGGATGAAAGAAAAGGAGCTCACGAGTAGGTGACAAAGGAAAGAAGAAAGCGTCACACGCTCGCATTCAGTGACAGAGTAAGATTTTTAAGCCCGCAAGTTGGCGACCAGTCAAAGAATAGATATCATTGCTCACTCGCGCATAAGATGAAAACAGAGTAATAAGTGACGCGAGTGAGCAACCAGATAGAGTATGCAGTAAAGAAATGAATGTCGCTCACCCGCTCAAAATCTGAAAGTCAGTTTAAACAGCTAGCGAGTGTGCGATGACAAAATAGCTAAAAGGTAAGGTGCATAGGCGCTCAGTCGCCGAGACTCAGATAACATAAAAAGTTAACCAGCGAGGATGCGACACGGTAAAGAAAGGAAATATCTCTCACTCGCATGCATCCAAAAGCAAAGTAAAAAAGTGACGCGAGCATGCGACCGGTTGAAATAAAGGGGATGTGTCGCTCACTTGCAAGGATTTTTCCAAAAGTGAAAAACATAGCAGCAATGTAGACAGAGCATATGAACTATTAGAGAAGAATTTATTAAAGGAGTTGATAGTGCATTCATTTTCCTTCACTGTGATTTCAATTTTCAGAGCCCAAGTTTTTAAGTTTGCAGAAGAGATAAGTACTTTGCTCAGTTTGTAGTATTTCCCAAGTTCATCAGAGAGTTCTAAATTACAGAAAATTGTGCACAGGATGGTCAGCTGATCTCTGAAATAGAATTGTTTCAATATCGGCAAGGAGAAAGAGATTCAACGTGTTGCAATTATGAGCAGAGCTATGGCTGAGATTCCACAAGTGCAGGGAGCAGATGTTGATATAGAAGGATTCAATAAAATATTGGATGAAGCCTTTAAAGTAGAGACTGACATCAACAAGTTCCTACTTGATGTCAAAAATATCACTGATGCTAGATGGGACAGACAAAAGGTGAAAGTATAGAGTACTCAAGAATTCAAGTGGCCATCAGATGATGAAGTAAAATCTTAGGAAGTGATGACTGCACCCAAGAAAAAGAAGCATGTAGAAGAAGAAGAAATTTTGGACGATGAGTAAGGTGAACGCTTGGCACTGCACTGTTCAAGACAAGAGGGACAATTATTGTAAAAGGAGAATGTAGGTGAGTAGGCAAGCATAGCTATTCGGATTCAACATAAATACTACCAGCTACCATCTACAAATCTGATTGCAGTCACCAGATCAAGAGAAGAACAAGAAATATCTGTTTCTATCTTTTTGACAAGTAGTCCTTTCACCGCTTCTTCTCTCTCTTTCTTTTGTCTCTCTTGTAACTTTAGGGTTAGGTTTTCTATGACCATCCGAAGCTTGTTGCATCCTTAAGGGATTCCAAGATGGTCAAAAACCTATAGATAACAAGAGAGTTATAGTTGTAAAGGGTTCCTTTCCTCTGCTCTGTTCTGGTTTTTTCTTACAGATGCCCAGAGCAGGTCCCTGTTGGTCTTGTGGAAATTTTATTGTAAGTTATACTTCTGTGTCTTTGTATATTCATGAAAGCTTATTGTCTGGATGTGTTGAAGTAGAATACATTAATAGAATACAGTGTGGTTTTCCCTCTTTCATATTATCTTGTCTCTTTGAATTCTGTTTCTGCTCTAGTGTGTTTCACTTGTAAGGAATTTGAAATACACCAGCTACAAGGTAGTTTGTCTAATTATTTATGAGTTCCTTTCAAGGAGAGGACTAAGTTTCATAGATGATTTTAGAGAGCACAACATTCTGATAAGGATTTGATGCAGATGTATGTATATGAGAGGATAGTTTGTAAGGCACTCTATCTCAGCTACATGTAGTTTGTAAGGCACTCTACAGTATCTCTGTTATTTTATCTCTGTTGATTCATGTTTTCATTGACTCTTTTCCCAAGGGATAGACACTGGTCTAGAGTATAGTTTGCAGTATGTTCCTCATCCAATATCAAAATCATTTAATCAAAATACTCTTGTTACTAAGAACAAATGAGCTGAAATCATAAGGATTTGTATCAGTAGGATACTATTCACTTTAGTGATTCCTTAGAGAGTGAATCATTAGGTTATCCCTCCTATAATAAAAGGAAGAAGGATGAAAATCCTTGTATCACTGGTTTTTTCTATATTTAAGACCATAAGTTTGTATGGCTAAATCTTGTATTTGATTATGCTTGGTCATTTGCAAGGTGATTTATCAATTTATTTAACAGAGATACATAGCAAATCAGTGTCCACATTATAACATACTATGTAAACAGCAATCATAAAAGGTAAAACCTGCCTAAGTATATGTGGAGCTCAAAAATGAAGAAGGAACTTATCCAATCCTTAGCAATTAGGCTTTTCTTGTCTCTGAATCAGTATTAGAAGGCATAGTGTTCAAGTAGTCATTTCAAGCACTGTGGTTCATACAAGAAAAATCCCTAACAGGAACCATGAAGGAATAAGAGGAAGCGAGTATCAAGTGTTAAAAGGGAAGACTTTACCAAGATCATTGAGTTTGTAACTACTTTTGTCAAGTGCATTACCTATGATCTTTCATCAGAGATTAGAGGAAGATTCCCTCCAGTCAAACTACTTGAATCCATGGCTATTTTGTTTCCTCAATATTGGAGTATCAAAAATTCAAAGCATTATTGAACTAAGCTACTAGCTTTGATAGATCATTTTTGCAAAACCAAAGAGTTAAATGGAGTAACTCTAAATGGAATTTTAGATGAATCTTCTTTGAGAGAACAATCAGGCCATTTTTCACAGACAATGAGGGAAGAATATAATATTATGCAGAGCTCCCATCAAGATGGATCGACAACAAGGCTTTGGAAATATCAAGCTAAGAGTGAAATGTTGATTGATTCAATATCAGAATTTTTCAAGCTTGCTGATTTATGTTTGACCATGATATTGGGGTTGGTGGAGGATGAGAGAGTTTTTAATACTTTGGGGTTCCTAAAGTCAAAGCTAAGAAATAATCTAGACACGAATTTGGAAAATTTCTTGAGGCACTATACATCCAGGTATGAAGTTCATACTTTTCCTTATGATAGGGCACTTAAATTGTGAAGGTAGAAATGTCAAAGAAGAGGACTAGGAAACATTTCAAACCAAAGTAGGAGTGCCAAAGACAATGATGTGACTATCATTGACTCATGTACTGGTACATGTAATGCTAGCATTGAACTTGAGTTAAGCGTAGGTATGCAGAATGAAGAAAACATATCGAAGAATCAAGGGAACTATGAAGTTGATGATGATGAATCCAAGGATCCTGATAATGTTATGATGTAGCAACTTGAACATTTATAGAAGTAGCAGGTCCTAACTATTATTAAACTATTTGCTGTAGTATACTGTCAGTTTCTATATCTCTTCATCAATCATGCATAATATTATATGCCAATGTCAAAAACATGAATGTGGTTGATAATCTCATGAATTCTACAATTAATAATGGTTTCAATGTTCATTTGCATTATTTAGCTCATACGGTACAATTCTTAAAGTTTATTTTTTGAAAAAACATAGCAATTCATATGATACAATTCTTAGAAATAGAGATTCTTATTAATTTATTTACAAATATGACACAATGTAACAATTCATTTGTTAATAGTAGTAAGAAGTAGAACACAACTCTGTGCGCTTATGTTTTCAAAAGTGAATTGATAATGAATTATGACTCAAGAGTCAATACCTAATTTCAATTTCATTACCCTTAGAAAATGAACATGAATTCCCTTTTATAGAAACAAGGGAGCAACAATAGCTTCAGGTGAATTTGCCTAATGTGAAGTCTCAAAATCAAAATCAGTAAGAGTCAAGACCAGTAAAACATCTCTACAACTATACATTTATGCATTTGACATGCCAGTTTAGTAAATAATCATTGAGAAATAGCATTATAGCATCTGCTACATTGTTCCTATTAAAAAAAAAAGTTCAAACTTGTTACTTTTAACTCAATTCAAGACAATAGATAAATATTATAGAGATGATTGAAACTGAAAGTACTTGAACACATACTATTTTTGATGAGATGATTCTTCCAGTTTGTTTAGTTTTCTCCATTCTGCATCGTTTGGAAGGTCAAAATTTGTCAAGTTATAGTGAATGACCTGCAACCTCATCAGCCATCCATACTTGTTAGAGTGAATTGAAAGAAATGATCCTTCCAATACTACATTCAATTTTGTCAATGGTTGATGCACTTTGCAATGCCTTCATGAGTTGTTTCCTAAGGAAGCTTGCCTAAATCAGTCCTCATTGTTCTCCAACCTTTTTTTGTAAGCTTCTCTTCTAAAACAATTCATTAATGAGTTACTAGGACCACGACATGAAAAACCATGACCTATCATTCTGGTTGTTATTTGATTCATCTTGGTGAGATTTGTCTCAAATAAGGCAAGAGTTTCCTCTACTTCATTTAGTTTTTGACATATTTGAATTACAGAGTCATGGATTAATGCGGTCATGAATTCCCTTGCTTGCCAAATTTCTGTCACTAGTTGTGTTGATTTGATATAAAATCTATTTTGCAGTTTTCTCTCTTTGAATTTTTTTTTTGTTCTTCTCAATGTGCTCTTTGAGCTTCCTAAAAACATCTCTAAGACTTTCATTAAATTCAAACCAATCACACAACCTATCATCAGTCACCTTTATTTTCCCCCAAAGGTCTCTTTTTATTTGCTTGACTGTATTTTTCATGTGGTCATTCAAGTTGTTTTTGTAAGTTTCAATTGTATTATTTTCCTTCTTTAGCTCTTCTCTCAATTCTAACAATTGGTGTTCACTCTATTTTTTTTAATTTTCTCCGCTTCCTCTTCCCATTGGTTTTCTTTCTCTTCCCACTGTTTTTCTTTTACCCTCTCATCCTCCAATTCTTTCTTTAATTTATTGTTTACTTATGCCGCACTCTCCATGCTTTTGTATAAATTTAATGAAGAGGCTTTCTCATCCTCAAGCTTTTTTTTTCTCTCTACCAATTTTCCCTCACAAATTTCAGTTTTGCCTCCATATGTTCTCGTTGTCCAATTGCTTCTTTAGAGGATGAATTTTTCATCCTTTTCTCTAATTCTTTACACCTGTTATCTGCTTCTTTCTCCTTTGCCTTTTCATTTTCTAGGTCAGCCTGTAACTTTTTTAATATTCCTTGAAGCTTTCCATTCTCTCTCCAACTTCATCAATGAACTATAGACCACTTGGTTGGTCATTTTCGACACATTTATCTTGTCCTCATTTTTAATTTTGGATAAATCCATTTGGAGGGTGCTAACTTGAAATTCAAATAGATCTATCTGACTCTCTGGTGGATTGTTATCTCTAGCTGGGGGCATAACAACCATGAACTCCATCATTTCTTTGTTTGGGTCATAAGTGGGAAATAACCTATTCGATGTAGGTTATGCATCACGAGCTACAACAACTACATCCCTCTTCAATGTCTTAGTATTTTGTCTATTCCTATTTTTTGTTATTTCAAAGTTAGTTTCAAAATCATTGTAACAAGAATCAAGGTTTTCTAGCACAATTGAATGTTTGAAAGGTGAAATAGAACTTGGAGCGATGTACGAGCTTGCACCTATGGTTCTAATAATTGTACCATGAGGATTAGTAACAGTAACACCCTGACCCATTAAAAGTGTAGTATTTGGACTGTTCGAAGGGTTTTGTCCTTAAGGTGTTGCAATTGTTGGACTCACAATCACAGACACTATTGGAATTGTTGTCATAACCTTTTGCTTCTTTACACTACCTTGATCTTTGGGATCCACTAATTTGATGCCCAGTTGTAATGTCCTTTTTGAACCACTAGTACTAACCATACCATCCCCACCAGTGGGAGTGGCACTTGATTCAAATTGAATCTGAGTGCTTGGAAAAGGTGGAACTGGATTTGAAGCTGGAAAAAATGAAGGTGCAAGGATATGAGATAGAGTAGTACCTTTTCCTAATGAACCTCAAATTACTGGTGTCCTACCACATTTTCATGGAGTGTGTGTGGAAATTGGATACCAATTTCCTTCTCCCATGGGACACAGACCATCCCTACCTGGAAAACCCTTTTTTCTACAATCTCTGCCCCTTTGCCATATTTTTCTTTTGTGGATGCATAGACTCCATTAGAAATTTTTGTTGAATATACACTAGTAGCAATTGTTATTGTGTTGGAATTTTCCTTTTTATTGTGCAACACCATAATTTGTGATGACAATTCTTGTATTGAAATATTATTTTCAGCAGTGTATTTCTCCATCTCTTCTTTGACCTCCTCCCAGGACTCCATGTTTTTAAATTTTTCTATCAATGGGATAATCTCATGTTGACATTTTCTTCCGAAGCTCCCATTCACTCTAAGCTTGTTCCAATTATGTTTAGTGGATCATACTGCCAATGACTGTCAACAAAAAAGTGAAAAATTGAAAAAAAGCCTCTACCACTTTGAATCCTCCTCTCTCAAATGTGAACCCTCCCAATGAAAAAGGCAAGGAAGGAAATATCAATTTCTTTTGCTGACCATTAAAGAGTACATATCTACTCTCCATCTGTCAAACATATTCCAATGCAAATACCCTCTTTGTAACATGTATTGGAATTTTTTAGGGTTCTACCATTGAACCATAAAACCTTAACACTGTGTAGTCTTCCATGAAGTACCAGTCAACCAATTGTATTTGAATTCTGAGTTGAATGCAATCTCTACAAGACACACACAATCTAGGCAATGGAGTGCCTGTAATTTAATGATACATTGGTGCCAAAAATAAGTCTACAAAATTTTTATAGTTCCTTCTGTTATCACTCATCCTTATCTCAGGTGTCCATTCATATATTGCATTTTGGACCTGGGTTTGAAGTTTGTTTGTCTGAAATATTGCACGATGCTCTGCTAAAAGAAGATAGCACAAGTAGGTTGTGAACCTAAATGTCTTTTGTGAACCGCTATTAATCATTAGTAATTGTTCTTTCATGCAATGAACAGTGTGCTCAATAAAATTATATTTTACTGGTTCTTTTTAAAAAAAAATATGAAAAATCATTTTAAGAATGTTGGCACCCACTTCTTTGTTACTATGCAATCCCAAAAAAAATGCTAGCAAGGAAATACTATCCCGAACCCATTGCACAAAATATGATAATCATAAGGAGGTTTATGATCTGGATCCAGACTAGAACTGCTTGTTATTCCTCTGATATACAAATCTTTCTTCATTGCATCTATTTTTTAGTAATTCTCTGCCAGCTTTCCCAAGTCAATCTACACATTTGAGTTTTGTGCTTCAAACCCTAGGTCCAATATACTAGCAAATTCAGTCTCAGTTATCGACAAAATTAACTCCTGAGTATTTTTATCAACAATTAATTTTATATTTTCATAAGAGTTTTCGGTGCAGAGCATGATAATTTTTTGACAAGGGAATACTCTAGGTAATGCCATGTGTGCTGACCCAACAACCCACACTGCAATTTTATTTGTCTTTGCCTTTACCATGTTGTTAAATGGAAATTTTTTTGAATCCTTCATTTGATCTTTCCACTTATTTTCAAGTACAAATCTAATTTCCATGATCCCCTTACTTCCATGGATAACATGATAAAAAATATCATGGAATTCATTAGTGAAACCTGGTGTTTTAACTAGTTTGTGGAAGTCTATTACCTATATTTCCTTTCTTTTCCTTTTACTAATCATCTTGGTATTTGTTTTTCCCATCGTGGACAGTGGTATACTGGTATTACTATTTACTTGTAGGAAAATTTAAAATTTTTTGCATAGGTGACAGCTATAATTTATAGGCGTGATTGAAAATTCAACCCTAATTCTATGACTACAATCTAAACAGTAAACCACTAGATTTGAAAAATTTAAATGGTAGGACGTGGGTGTTCACTATTTTACCCAGAAATTGAATGTGTGTAGACTATGAGTGGGCAGAGAGCTGAGAGACTTTGTTGCATTCCTCAATACTCAATGTAGAAGCCGTAACCCCTTTTTGATTCTCCAATACAGTATACTAGTAAGAACTGAAAATATAGAAACTTTGGTTAAAATTGTACTATTGTGAGTACTGATTTGTCAGTCATGACTCCTCACTCGTGTTAAATTTTATTGCTTCTCCATATATATAAGGTCACTAGGACACGTGTCACTTAATTGTTTGACATTACAAATATTTGAGGTCAAATTGATCTTATTTCTTATTAAATTTTAATTTACTATTTTACTGTAATTTTGTTTTTAATTAAACTTAGATGAGTGTTAAATCATGAAACATGCCCTATTTTTGTGGGACACTTGCAAAAAGAAGTGATTGTTCCCAAAATAGGCCCAAAATATGATGAACTATAACTGATTGAATGTTTGAAGATATTAAGTTGATATTCATGCAAGGCATCAAATCAATTAATATATTGTATTGTCATCGATTTCAACTTGATATAATCTGTATCGTCATGGAAATACTGCTATAGACTTCAAAGAACCGATGAATCAAAGGCTATGCTATCAGTAATGCATATAATTCAAAGTATTCTCAAAGTGACTGCATACACTGACGAAGTGCACACCGACAGTCAGAGTAAAAGAGAAAATTCTCAGTGTTACCTGATGAGAAAATGCATAGCATTACTGACGAGCAAAGTTATAGTGTTGCCCGACAAGAAAAGCACATTGTAAACCGACAGACAGAATTACAGTGTTTCCCGACAGAAAAGACAAGCATGGAGATCCCGATGACAACTTAAGTCACACTGACGGAACAGTCAGTTATCACCAATGACTAATTGAAGTATTGGCCAACAGAATAGAGAGCTCTAAAATGACAAAATTCTTAGCTGTCAAGAGCTACAGATAAACTTAAATAGTACTTATCATTGTTTTAATCAACAAAATAAAGATGGAGATAAGTAATTGATTTAAAGATGATTTGTTTAGTTGGCAAGAAGATCTCTTTGAGATAAAATTGGAGTTTTACTTTAAATCTAATTGGCGAGAATTATGGATCACGCCAAGAATCAAGAAAGCCAAGAAATGGTGAATTGTGTCTATAAAGAGACAAACCCAATTCATTACGAATGGTGGGGTGAAAAGGAAAGAAAAGAGGAGAGATGATAAAGAGATTCTGAAGGAGAAGAAAGTCTTCATTTAGACCTGATCAACAAGCTGAGGAAAGAGCTAGATTCTATAGACACCAACAAAGAGTAAGACAACATAATAGAGCAGAACAGTGTAGGGGAAAAGGTAATGAATTTATTATATTGATCAGAGAGGTAATGCACTTACAATAGATCTGAAAATCTGCAATTCAAGTTATATGTGTGAATAGATCACTTTACTGTTTCAGTTTAACCATTGAAGCATCAAGTCTCTTAACCAAGCATCACTTAACAATATTCTATAATTGAGATACATCCACAGGAGTATCAAAAAGTTTGATCATGCAAAGTAGCATTAGATATGCCCGATACTTATTGATAGGCCAAGTGAGTGTTTGATCAAGGATGGTAGCATTAGATGCCAGATACTAAGTGACAAACTATCTTTTAAATCCTCTAACAAGGTCACACCTAATAATGTGTTTTTAACCTTTAACAGGGTTGGCTCTTAACTGAGCTCACTTCAGAAAAGTGAAAATTTGGGGTACCGGTCCCAGTGGTTTTTCCTTTAACAGGATTTCCATGTTAAAATCCATGTGTTATGTGTTTATGTTTCATTACTTTGCTATTTTACATTTCACATATGAAATTTTGAATTGATCAGTATACTCTAGTTATTTACTGTGTTTCAGTAAATAGACGACTTCTTATCGGTAAACATACAAAAGGATGTTTTACAAAACATTCCAACAAGTAGTAAATTGATATAAGTATTTCGAGGCATTCATCTTGTAGGACTGATTATAACTAGAGGCTTAAAAGTGGTAATACATTTTAAGGGTTGATTTAAGGATTAAATTTTTGAGGTCACTGATTCAGCCCCCCCTCTCAGTTATTGCTAACAATTGGTATCAAAGCTTGTGTGATTAGAAGGAAGGTTTCAAGACCTAAGATAAAGATGACAAGATGAATAGCCGAGATGTGCCCAAGTTGAACAAAGACAATTTTGCTTCATGGAAAAGAAGAATAAGGCTCCACTTATAAGGTATTGAAAATGATGTTACTCAATACTTAGATACTGAATATGTGTTTCCCATAGGAGAAACAACAATTGACCAATTGAGAGAGAATCATGAGCACAACTGCATGATGATAGAGCTTTCTTCCTCACTCTCCAATGCTGAATTTGAAGATCTCAAAACTTGCGAAACTACAAAGAAGATGTGAGACAAATTGATGCTTGTACATGGTGGTGACAAGAATGTTATGAGAGCCAAGGTAGAAAGCCTTAGAGGAAAGCTTGATGATCTCAAAATGAAAGAAGGTGAAAACATCACATAGTACAACACAAGAATCAAAGAGGTAGTCAATGCTATCCAAGGAGTTGGATGTGTACTAAAAGAAGATATAGTGGTAAGTAAAATTCTAAGAACCTTACTGCCTACTTATGCTATTAGAGTATCTGCCATACAAGAAATGAGAGAAGTAGAAACTAGCAATGTTACTCTTGATAGTTTGATTGAAAGACTGATTTCATTTGAGATGAATAACTTTGATAATAGTGTCTTACCAAACATAGATTCTTCATTCAAATCCTCTTTAAGAATAAGTAAATCAAGCCATAAACACACTATGAGAAAAGATAGTGATAGTGAAAGTGAAGAAGAAGATCTTGATGAAATTGAAGCACTTATGTCTAGAAGAATGCAGGGAGGCAAAGGTAAATACAACGGTAGATTACCACTTGTGTGTTTTAATAGTAAAAAGATTGGACACTTTGCTGCAAGATGTCCTAACAGAAGAAAAGATGACATAAGTAATGATAGGTCATTTGAAAAGAAGTTTGACAGAGGTGATTACAGAAGCAACTGACAATCAGAGAGAAGAGATACCTAAGACTACAAGGGAAAAGGAAAGAAGACCAATTACCTAGAAAAATGTAAAGATGAAGACACTAACACTGAATTTGATAAAGACATCAAGATGGTTTTTGTGGTAGTAAAAGATGATTCAGATGATGATGAAGAAAGGTATGTAGAAACTGTACTCATGTCTAAAGTTAGTAAAAATGATGTCTGGATCATAGATACTGGCTGCACTCACCACATGACTGGTGACACACAAAATTTTGATACTTTTGAATACTATAATGGTGGATCAGTAAGAATGGGTAATGATACACCTTTTCTGGTTGAAGGTAGAGGAACTATAATGTTGAATAACCTGATAAAACGTGAAAATTCTTATTGGGTGAAAGTTTTGACTTATAATATATTAAGTGTTTCTAATTTGAATAATTCAGGTCACAGAGTAGCATTTGAAAATAAGAAGGCAAATATCTTCAATGAATCAGGAAGTCTGATTGGTACCGGTGAGCAGACAAAAGGTAACTTATTCTATCTAAATGATACTGACTCCACTTGTTTAATTTCTAGAAATGAAGACATATGGTTGTGGCACAAAAAGATTATGTCATGTGAACTTTGACAACATGATAAAGATAAGAAAAAAGAGAAATGTAAGAGGCTTACCGACGATGACTAACACCGACAATATCATGTGTAAGTATTGTCAAAAAGGTAAGATGACAAAGTCTAGTTTCAAAATAAAAACCCATACATTTGATGCAATTATAGAATTAGTCTATACTAATTTATGTGGACCCATGAGGACAAAGAGTTATTATGGAGATAGATATTTTATTTTCTTCGTTGATGATTATTCTAGAATGATGACATTTATGTTTCTAAAGGATAAATATGAAGCATTCAAGAATTATAAATGGTACAAAGCAATGGTTGAAAAAAAAGGTGGTAAGAAATTGAAATGCTTAAGATCAGATAGAGGAGGGGAATTTATTTCAGATGAATTCACTAACTTTTATTAGGAGCATGGAATCATAAGACAAGTCTCTGCACCGAGAACAGTACAACAAAATGGAATTACTGAAAGAAGGAATATATCCATTGTTGATTGAGAAAGGACACTAATGATAGAGAAAGGGATGACCCTAATCTTCTGGAGGGAAGCTGTCAGTACTGTTGTTTACATATTTTATAGAGTACAATTGAAGAAAGACACCAAGAAGACACCTTATGAGCTTTGGTATGGTTACGCACCCAATGTAAGTTACTTCAAAATTTTTGGTAGTCAATGTTATATCTTAAAAGATGATATAAATGGAAAAATTAACTCCAAGAGTGATGAAGGAATCTTTCTAGGGTATTCCACCAAGAGAAAGGCTTATAAATGTCTCAATAAAGCCTCAAACAAAATTGTTGAAGTGCAAATGTAAAGATAAATGAATCTGCAGAGAAGAATGAAAAGGAAAGCACAAAACAACCAAATAACTACAATAGGTTTGTTTACAATGAAGAACTTGACACTCTACCCAACCCAAAATATAGTGCTCCCAAGCAATAGATCATTGCACCCGAGCATCAGGCTGCAAATACCAACGGTCATGATATTGCTAAAGATGATGTACCAAATGATGAAGAACAAAATGAAGGACATAATGATGATAAAGATGATAGACAAAGAGTTGAACCTATACTTTCCAGATATTTCAGAAGGAACGATCCATAAAACCAAAACATAGGAGATAAGAAAGCTGGTATGAGAACCAGAAGTAAGTCTCTAAATACAAGATGTCTTATTTGTGATTTTGAGCCAAAATTTGTCAATGCTGCACTTGATAATGATGAATGGATAAGTTCTATGAATGAGGATATTAAGTAGACAGAGAAAAACAAGACATGGACACTTGTACCAAGACCAAATGACAAGAATGTCATTGGTACAAAATAGATATTCAGGAATAAATTGAATGAGAATGGAGAAGTCACCAGAAACAAAGAAAGACTAGTATACAAGGGGTATGCAAAAGAAGAAGGGATTGACTATGGAGAGACCTTTACACCTACTGCTAGGATTGAAGGAGTGAGAATATTACTTTCTTATGCTACATATAAAGGCTTTAAGGTATACCAAATGGATGTCAAGTTTGCATTCCTAAATGGAATACTTGAGGAAGAGGTATACATTGAGCAACCAGAAGGGTTTTTTGATCCAGACAAGAGGAACATGGTATGTAGACTACACAAAGCCTTGTATGGATTGAAACAAGTACCCCGGGCCTGGTATGAAAGAATTCATTCCTATCTTATAAGTATTGGATTTGTAAGGACTAGTGAAAAAAATAATCTTTATTTGAAGGAAGATACCGATGCTAACATTTTGATTGCTGAGATATTTGTTGATGACATCATATTTGGAGGCAATGATATGCTATGAAAATCATTTGCAAATTAAATGAGAAAAGAGTTTGAGATGTCTATGTTTGGAGAGATCAAGTTATTTCTTGGTCTATAGATCATGCAACAAGATGAAGGTATTTTCGTTATACAATCCAAATACATCAAGGAAGTGCTGAAAATATTCAAGATGGAAGAATCCAAACCAGTTGGAACACCGATGGAAACTGGATGTAAGATGACAAAGCAGGACAAGTCAATAGAGGTGAATCAGAATTTGTACAGATTTATGATTGGAAAACACATGCATGTTGTACATACTAGATGAGATATTGCACATGAGGTAGGAATAGTTGCAAGATTTTCTGCTAATCCCAAGGAATCACATATGACTTCTGTGAAAATAATCCTAAGATATCTAAAGAATACCGAGGAATATGGCTTATGGTATAGAAGAGAAGGCGAATTTGAACTTAAGGTCTTTACTGATGTTGATTGGGCTGGAAATATTGATGACCAGAAGAGAACAATTGGAGGAACATTCTTTATGGGTGACAAACTTGTCACATGTATCAGCAAGAAGCAATGATGCATCTCTCAGTCTACTGCAAAAGAAGAGTATGTTGTTGTTGTTGAAAATTGCTCAAATATTGCATGGATCAAATAGTTAGTAGAAGGTATGCATATGCAAATTCTTGAACCAGTAATTATCTACTATGACAACACCAGCGTAATAAAAATTTCCAAGAATCCAATCATGCATGCTAAAACAAAGCATATTGCCATCAAGTATCATTATTTGAGAGAACAAGTTCAAGCAAAGGAGGTGATACTTGAGTATGCACAATCTAAGAAACAATTAGCTGATATCTTTACCAAGCCACTGCACAAGGATGCATTTGAGTATTTGAGAAAAAGACTAGGGGTCAGACCCTTGTCTACTAGTTAGTAAGATGACTAGAAGGCTGCCTTAGCCTACATATTATTAGAATATCATTAATGTTGATGCAAGCATAGAAATGGCCTTCAAAGATATATCTATACAAAACAAGATATTTATCTACTCTGAGCACCAGAGTTGTTATATTGCTGATGGATTGGGAAATACAAGGAATATATTATGGATAAAAGGATCTATTTGGCATTATTGTCAAAAATATTTGTTTGGCATTGTTGTCAAAGGGAGAGATTATATCCATTATCACATCTGAGAGAGATTATATCTATCAAGGAGAGATTATAACATTAGGGAGAGATCATATCCATTACATTATCTAGCGGGAGAGATGTAACAAGTAAGGGAGAGTACATACAAAGGAAGAGAATTACTGAAAAGAGAACAGTCTAAGGGAGAGAGTTTGACACAGAAAGAGAACACATCACATCAAAGAAAGAAAGATTCTACATCTATCCAATGAAGGGATTAAAGAGGGACATAAATATGCAAGAATAAATTCTAAGCTATAAGAGCTTACCGAGGAACAGATATTTGTATCAGTTATAGTACATAAGATTGGTAGTTTGATGAACTTCAAATGTTATATTTCATATTGTATTAGTTATAATATAGTGTGGTAATATAGTTTGTTGCCATCAATTCTAAAGGGAGAGATTGATGAACTATAACTGATTAAATGTTTGAAGATATTAAGTTGATATTCATGCAAGGCATTAAATCAGTTAATATATTGTATTGTCATTGATGTCAAATTGATATAATCTGTATGGTCATGGAAATACTGCTAAAGACTTCAAAGAACTGATGAATCAAAGGCTATGCTATCAGTAATGAATATAAGTCAATGTATTCTCAAAGCGACTGCATACACCTATAGAAGTGCACACCGATGGTCAGAGTAAAAGAGAAAATTCACAGTGTTACCTGACAAGAAAATGCACAGCATTACCGACGAGCAAAGTTACAATGTTGCCCAATGAGCAAAGCACAGTGTAACCTGACGGATAGAATTACAGTGTTGCCCGATGGAAAAGAAAAGGATCAAGATCCCAATGAAAAATAAAGTCACACTAACAGAACAGTCAGTTATCACTGATGACTAACTGAAGTATTGTCCTACAGAACAAAGAGTTTAGAAATGAAAAAATGCTTAGCTGTCAAGAGCTAAAGATAGACTTAACTAGTACTTATCAGTGTTTTAATCAACAAGATAAAGATAGAGATAAGTAATTGATTTAAAGCTGATTTGTCCAGTTGGCAAGAAGTTCTCTTTGAGATAAAACTAGAGTTTTTCTTTAAATCTAATTGGCGAGAATTATGGATCACGCCAAGAATCAAGAAATCCAAGAAATAGTGAATCATGTCTATAAAGAGACAAACCCAATTCATTACGAATGGTGGGGTGAAAAGAAAAGAAAGGAGGAGAGATGCTAAAGAGATTATGAATGAGAATAAAGTCTTCCTTCAGACATGATCAACAAGCTGAGGAAAGAGCTAGATTCTGTAGACACTGACGAACAGTGAGACAATGTCACAGAGCATAACAGTGTGGAGCAAAGGTATTGGATTGATTATATTGATTAGAGAGGTAATGCACTTACATTTGATCTAAAAATCAACAATTCAAGTTTTATGTGTGAAAAAATCACTTTACTATTTTATTTTAACCATTGAAGCATCAATTCTCTTAACCGAGTAGGACTTAACAGTCTTCTATAATTGAGATACATCCCAAGGAGTATCATAAAGTTTGATCATGCAAAGTAGCATTGGCTATGTCCGATACCTATTGATAGGCCAAGTGAGTGTTTGATCAAGGATGGTAGCATTAGATACTAGATACTAAGTGACAAACTATCTTTTAAATCCTCTAACAAAGTCACACCTAATAGTGTGTTTGTAATCTTTAATAGGGTTGGCTCTCAACCGAGCTCACTTCAAAAGAGTAAAAATTTGGGGTACCGATCCCAGTGGTTTTTCCCTTAACAAGGTTTTCATGTTAAAATTCCATGTGTTATGTGTTTATGTTTCATTATTTTATTGTTTTACATTTCACATATGCAATTCGGGATTGATTGGTATACTCTAGTTATTTACTACGTTTCGGTAAATAGATGTTTGCTTATCGGTAAACATACAAAAGGAGGTTTTACAAAGCATTCTGACAAGTAGTAAATTGATATAAGTATTTCAAGGCATTCATCTTGTAGGACTGAGTATAACTAGAGGCTTAAAAGTGGTAATAAGTTTTAAGGGTTGATTTAAGGATTAAAATTTTGAGGCCACTGAGTCACCCCCCCTCTCATTTATTACTAACAAAATATACCTTGGGTAATTGATACATTTTTCATCCAATGGTCATGGAAGTCACTATCATGTGTTCTGGGTCCTATTTACTTTTGTCTTATCAGTTGTTAGTAGTATCATACATCATACATAGACTCGTAGATTCATAGTCACCTAGTCACCTCACATGTCATCTTCGAATGAAACCGTCACACTGATTGTGTTAGTGTACACGTGTCATGATTCTAGAATAAGTTTGCAAAAATGGGGTTTCTTTTCCTTTTTGGCCCAAAATACACCGCACATCATTGATCTATGCTCATCCAATGATCGCTATCATGTGTCACACTGTCATGGGTCCCATTAAATTTTGGCTTGTCATCTGATGTCACAAAGAAGTGTGTCACTCAATCATTTGAAATTACAACTTTAGCTTATTAGTTATTAATAACTGAGAGGGGGGGGGGGTGAATCAGTGGCCTAAAAAATTTATCCTTCAAACTTAACCACCAATCAATAAATCTTAGATTATTATGTCCCTACAAAATGCATGCCATGAAATAATAATAATGATTAACTACCTGTTGGTTTTCCTTGTCAATCCTTATTCTTTCTTTATTACCGATAAGTAGTATAACTATTTACCGAAACTCAATAAACAAGAAGAGTATACTGATCAATCCAGAAATGCATATGTGAAATGTAAAATAGTAAAGTAATAAACCATAAACACATAACACATGGATTTTAACATGGAAACCCTATTAAGGGAAAAACCACTGGGACCGGTACCCCAAATTTTCACTCTTCTAAAGTGAGCCCTGTTAGGAGCCAACCCTGTTAAAGGTTACAAACACACTGTTAAGTGCAACCTAATTAGAGGATTTTATACATATAGGTTGTCACTTAGTATCGGGCATCTAATCCTGCAATCCTTGAGTAAGCCTCTTTCTTAGTTTGTCAAGAGGCATCGGGCATATCCAATGCTACTTTCATGAATCAACATTTTTGGCACTCCTTGAGATGTACCTCAATATATAGAAGACTTTTAAGTCCTTCTTAGTTAAGAGACTTGATGTTCAATGGTTAAACTGAAACACTATGACCTATTCATATTGCAACTTTGAATTATAGAATTTTAGATCTATTTAAGTACATTACCTCTCTGACCAATGTATCAATTTAATCCTTGTGCTCCATACTTTCTGCTCTGTGATGTTGTGCTCACTGTTCGTCGATGTCTTCAGAATTCCTTAGCTCTCCTTCAGCTTGTTTGATTAGCACTGCATGAAGTTGTTCTTCATTATTTTTTCTCCAGCATCCTCTTTTTATTCACTCCCCTTAATCCCATCTCTTTAAATGAATTAAGCTTGCCACTTATATAGGCATAATATTCAGTGTTTCTTGATTCTTGATTCTTGGCATGATAAAAAATATAGCCAATCTGATTTAAAGCATAAATCCTGATTTGTCTCATAGATATCTTCTTGCCAACTGTACAAATCCACTTTAAATCAATCACTTATCTTTGGTTGAATAAAACAAAGTAAACAACCAATTAAGTCCTTATTTAGCTCCGCCAGCTAGATAATTTGGTGTTTTTTGAACTCTCTGTTCTGTCAGTCACCACTGCAGTTAGTCGTTAGTGACAACTAACTGTTCCATTGGTGAGACTCTATTTATCTTCATGATCTCCATCCGTCGGGCATCACTATAAATTTACTCGTCGGGAAACCTTTTGACTTTTCTCATCGGGCAACCTTCTGACTTTGATCGTCGGGAAACCTTTTGAATTTTCTCGACGGGAATTATGTGGTTTTTCTTCATCGAGCAACACTGTTCTTTTGATCGTTGGGTATCACTATGACTCTTCATCTTTTCTCTGTCTATCGGTGTGCACTCCGTCAGTGTTGTTTGTCACTTAGTGAATACATTAATTTTATGTATTGCTGAAAGCATAACCTTGGTTCCTTTGGTTCTCTGAAGTCTTTTGCATTATATGCATGACTGTACAGATGATATCAAGTTGACATCAATGACAATACAATCAATTAACTAATTTAATGACATGCATTATGTTTAACTTAACATTATCAAACATTCAATCAGGTACATGTCATCAATCTCTCCATTTGGCATTGATGGCAACATACTATATTATCACACTATACTATTTCTAATACAATATGAAATACATTAGTTGAGATTCATCAAACTACCAAACATTTTTTTCATATAACCGATAAAAATGTTTGACCATCGGTAAGCTCTGTTTTAGCTTAGATTTGATTTTTGAAGCTCTTTGTCTTATGATGTGTTGTGTTCTCTCCTTGTGTCAATTTTTCTCCCTTGACTATTATTTTCTTTTGATGTCTTTTTTTTGTCAGAAACTCTCCGTCTGTATAATCTTTTCATACAATCTCTCTCCCTAAGGATATAATCTCTCCTTGTTGGAGTAATGTGATAATGGATAATCTTTCTCCCTTTTCTGAAGAATTTCATAATATGGATAATCTCTCTCTCTTTGATAGCAATGTCAAACAATGATTTTACAAATATCTAACTTTAATGTCAAGCAATCTTTTTCTCCATCCATAATATATTCCTTGAATTTCCCTTATCCATCAGCAGTACAACAATATGCACTGGTTCTCGATGATGAGATATACCTGTTTGTATATAGATGTAGCTTTGAATTTCATCCTTTTTTTCTTGCATCAACATGAATGATATTCATATAATATGTAGGCTGATGCAGCCTTCTAGTCATTTTACTGACTAGTAGATAAGGGTTTGACCCCTAGTCTTTTCCTCAAGTATTCAATTGTATCCTTGGGCAGTGCCTTGGTGAAAATATCAGCTAATTGTTCTTTGGATTGTACATACTCAAGTATCACGTCTTTTTCTTGAACTTGTTCTCTCAAATAATGATACTTGATGGCAATGTGTTTAGTCTTAGCATGCATGACTAGATTCTTGGAAATGTTTATTGCATTGGTATTATCACAATAGATAATCACTTGTTCTAAGATCTTCATATGCATACCTTCTAGTAACTATTTGATCCATGCAATATTTGAGAAATTTGTAACAACAAAAACATACTCTACTTCTGCAGTAGACCGAGAGATGCATCCTTGCTTCTTGCTAATCCATGTGACAAGTCTATCACCCATAAAGAATGCTCCTCTAGTTGTGCTCTTTCTGTCATCAATGTTTCCATCCCAATCAACGTTGGTAAACACATTAAGTACAAATTTGCCTTCCCTTCTATACCATAATCCATATTCCTTGGTACTCTTCAGATATCTTAGAATTCTTTTCATAGCAGTCATATGTGATTCTCTGGGGTAAGTAGAAAATCTAGCAACAATTCCTATTATATACATGCAATATCTGGTCTAGTGTGTACAACATACATGAGTTTTCCAATCATTGATTTGTACAAAGTCTGATTTACCTCTGATGTCTTGTCCTCCTTTTTCAACTTACATCCAGTAGCCATCAGTGTTCAAACTGGTTTGGAATCTTCCATCTTTAATATTTTGAGGACCTCTTTAATGTATTTGGACTGTGTAATGAGAATACCTTCACATTGGTGTATGATCTGTAGACCAAGAAATAACTTGATCTCTCCAAACATAGACATCTCAAACTCTTTGCTCATCTCATTGGTGAATGATTTGCATAGCATATCATTGCCTCCAAATATGATGTCATCAACAAATATTTCAACAATCAAAGTGTTAGCATCAGTATCTTCCTTCAAATAAAGATTACTATTTTCACTAGTCCTTACAAATCCAATACTTATAAGATAGGAATGAAGTCATTCATACCAAGCTCTAGGAGCTTGTTTCAATCCATACAAGGCTTTGTGAAGTCTACATACCATGTTTCTTTTGTATGGATCTACAAACCCTTCTTGTTTCTCAATGTATACCTCTTCTTCAAGTATTCCATTTAGGAATGTTGACTTGACATCCATCTGGTATACCTTGAATCCTTTGAATGCAACATAAGAAAGTAGTATTCT
>MU226632.1:34971-54088 GCA_018584345.1 Thuja plicata
AGTAGATCTTGACTTACAACTAAATTGCTGATAAGATCCTTTGTGTACTGATCTCCTTCTGAGATAGATATGTCAATTCTGCTCCTTTGCGAAAATGCTCTGTGCTGCTGCCTTATTGCAGTCTCTGGTCTACTCTGCTTTAATTTCGCATATCCATACTTTCACATAATTCCATACATCGGATGGTATAATACATTACATATATATACCATCCATAATTACAATTTACATTTCACAAAGTCAGCCTCATACAAATTAATAACATAATCTTATTCTTAAGTCGGCCTTACATAAGTAAACCAAATATTACTGAGTCGGTAGAAGCTCGGTTTCTCAAGCTGGCTCGGTGATCTTCTGATACTCGGCATCCACTACAATAATCGGCATCGTCATGCTCTCGGTAAGAGTAGAAGCTTGGTCCATACTAGTCCCGAAGTGTATCTTGGAACACGGTAGCTGTGGTGACTCGGTAGATATAGTGTCACTCGGTAACCGCTGGTGACTCGGTGATAACTGACTTCTCGGTTGTCTTCAACTGATGACTCGGTAGATATGATGAAGCTCGGTGACTACCGTCTGCTCGGTAAATGTTGCTCTTCTCGGTAAACACTGCTGATCTGTTCATATGCTCGGTGACCACTATTCTGTTCGGTATGAACTGTTTAACCGTTGAATGCTCGGTATAGGCTGTGGACTGAGTGATGAGCTCGGTAAGAATTCAGAATCGAATAAGTGTTTTCACTAAGTGTTTTCACTGATGACAAATATATCATTATTCCAACACATATATATACTTCCTCAGAACTGAAACATGAAACACATCATGGATTTGTGATAGGCTAGGTGGCAACGCTAAATGATAAGAAACTGGTCCTATCCTCTCAAGGATCTCAAAAGGTCCAACAAAATGGGGTGCTAGCTTAGAGCCCTTCCCAAAATGGATTGGACTCTTATGCAGTCGCACTCTCAAGAAGACTCTGTCTCCAACTAGATAGGCTCGATCAATCCTCTTTGCATCTGCATACTTCTTCTGCCTATCTTGAGCTTCCTCAAGTCACTACCTAATCAAAGTCACCTGCTGCTCCATATCTCTGACTAGCTCAGGACCAATGGAAACTCTATCCTCGATCCTATCCCAACTGAGTGGGGTCCTGTATGGTCTACCATAAAGAACCTAGTAGGGAGGCATACCCAAGGAAGTCTGGTGCCTTTTGTTATAGGCAAAATCCACTAGGTGTAGGTATTCTTCCCACTGGGTCTGATGGTCCATGATGTACATGCGAAGCATGTCCTCTAACACTTGATTGACCCTTCCGGTCTGTCCATCTGTCTCAGGATGATAAGCCGTACTGAAGTTGAGTCTAGTACCCATATTTTCCTGAAGTTCTCTTCAAAAGGATGAAGTGAAGAGGGAATCTCTATTTGAGATGATCTTATGAGGTACGCCATGAAGTCTGACTATATCTCGCAAGAAAACTTGTGCCACTGCTGGTGCAGTAAAGGTAGTACACACAGGTGAAAAGTGAGCCACCTTAGTCAACTTGTCGACTGTCACCATGATAGCATCATGATGACAAGAAGACATAGGAAGGCCTACTATGAAATCCATAGATATGGTGTCCCATTTCCACACTGGTACCTCATGAGGCTGAAGGCACCTGGATGACGGTGTTCTGCCTTCACCCTCTGGCACTCTAAGCATCTAGCTACCATCTCTGCAATCTACAACCTCATGCCTGGCCAATGATATAGTTTCCTCAAGTCGGCATGCATCTTCTTAACCCCAGGATGCACTGCATAAGGGGCCCTATGAGCCTCAAGCATCACAAACTCATGCAATCCTCTGGAAGAAGGTATATAGATACGTCCTCTATGACGCAATAGTCCATCAAGCTCTAAAGCATACTCTAAAAACTTCCCCTCAAGGGGTCTTTGAGATTGAATCAACTCACAAACCTCCATGTACATCTCATCCTCTTGCAAGTGATGAAGAATGCGATCTCTCAAATTCGTGCTAGTAGACATAGAAGAAAGCTCATGCCATCTCCTACTCAAGGCATCTGCGACCACGTTCTCTTTCCCTTTGATGTAATGGACATCAAAATCATATTCACATAAGAACTCCATCCATCTCCTCTATCTAGCATTAAGGTTTAGCTAAGTGAAGATGTACTAAAGACTCTAATGGTCTGAATGAAGTTTGAACCAATGTCCTAAGAGAAAATGTCACCATCTGACTAAAGCATGCACCACTGCTGCAAGCTCTAGGTCATGGGTAGGGTAGTTGAGCTCGTGATTCTTTAGTTTCCTAGACTCGTAGGCTATAGCTCACCCACCTTGCATAAGAACTGCTCCCAAACCATCCAAGGAAGCATCTGTGCAAACCATAAAGTTTGTTGAAGGCTCTGGAACAACTAAAATGGGTGCACTGGTAAGTGCTCTCTTGAGCTCTTGAAAAGCCTTATCACACTTCTTAGTCCATTCAAACTTCTTTCCCTTTCACTGAAGAGAGGTGATGGGGTGTGCTACCCAAGAGAAACCATTAAAAAACTGTCTGTAGTAACCGGCTAAACCCATGAAACTCCTAACCTCAGTCATAGTGGTAGGTGCTGGCCAATCCATGATGGCATTAATCTTCGATGGGTCTACTGAGATCCCATCACCTAAGATAATATAGTTGAGGTACTTGACCTCTATTCTAAAGAAAGCACACTTTAACAAGCTGCCATACAATTGATTGTCTCTAAGACACTGCAAAACTTGCCTCAAGTGTTCCTTGTGCTCTTTCTCATCCTTGGAATTTATCAAGATGTCATCGAGAAACACAACTAAAAACTTGTCAAGGAAGGTTTGAAATACTCCATTCATAAGACTCATGAACACAACTGGAGCATTCGTAAGACCGAATGGAACCACAGTGAATTCATAGTGGCCATATCTAGTGCAAAATGCGGTCTTGTGAATATCACTATCCACGATCCTCAACTGATGGTAACCCGATTTGAGGTCTATCTTGGAAAAGACTCGGGCACCTTGCAACTGATCGAACAAGTCATCGATCCTAGGTAGAGGATATCAATTCTTGATGGTCACCTTGTTCAACTATCGGTTATCCATGCACAACCTAAGAGAGCCATCTTTCTTCTTCACGAAGATAACTGGTGCACCCCAAGGAGAAACACTAGGACGAATGTGTCCTTTCTCTAATAGTTCCTCAAGCTGTATCTTGAGCTCATTAAGCTCATTAGTGGTCATCCTATAAGGTGCTCTGGAAACTAGCTCAGCTCCTGGTACGAGATCAATGTGAAATTCTACTGCCCTACGAGGAGGCATACCAGGTAGCTCTGACGGAAACACATCTGCAAACTCTTGAAGAATGGGGAAGTCATTAAGAGAAGTTTCCTTCTCTGTCTCTTCTTCCCTATCGCTGATGGTGATGGCATACAACTGGCATCCCTTCCGCATGCATCGCTTAAGCTACATGGCAGATATCACATAGACGGATACAGGCCTATGAACCCCAGTAATAACTGTATCCATACCATCATCATCCAAACATTTGATCCTCTTCTCATGACAATCTATCTTGGCTCTGTGGGCACTTAGCCAATCCATGCCAAGGACTAGACCGTAAGATCCAAGGGGAGTAACTCTAAGATTAGCTATGGTGGTCATCCCACCAATCTGGATTGGGCAATCACTAGCCATCGAGGTTATGAAAACTCTAGCTCCTGAAGCTAACTCTACTTCCCATCTAACCTCCTTACTAGCTGCCACTAGCCTGCAACATTCCACAACTAATGGAGAAATAAAGGAGTCAGTGGCTCCTGTATCAAAAAGAATAGTAACTTCACTACCTCTAACCTTACCTAAGGCCTCAATAACGGTAGCCTGGTGCTCTGCCTAATGATTGTCCACTGCTACAAAAACCATGTGGGATTTCCCCTATCCCCTACTGTGGGTTCTAAAACTTCCATACGCTGACTACCACCCTGTGGGCACTCTCTAGCTAAGTGCCCCATGGCACCACATGTGTAACATGGCCCCCGTGACTGAACCTGAACACCAAGAGGCCTAGAATACTGTGATCCTACAGTCCTAGATGAACTGCTATAACCTCCCTTAGAGGACTGCTGAGTCTATGCTGGAGGGGTATAAGGTGCCTGAGATCTTTGGTCCTTCTTATGACCCTGATACTACCACTGCTTGGACTTGGAGCCCTGCTGAACTTGAGGTGCCCTCTGTCGCTGGTTCTGCTGTGACTATTGTGGATGCTGTTGTTGTTGCTGCTGCTATTGTGGGGCCCTATATGTTTCTGAAGAGTTCCTTTGATTCCCTTTCCATGTGTTCGTCTGATATCCAGAGGCCTAAGAATAGGTATTGTGGTTCTGCGAACCATCCCTATAGTTCTGTGGGCCCCAGACTATCTCTTTGGCCACTGAGGCCCTGTCCACCATGAACATCAAGTTCCTTGATGGTACCATGCATACCCTATCTAAAATTGCAAGATTTAATCCCTTGATGAAACTGTTCACCTATAGCTTCTCGTCTCCCGTGTATTCAACATAGGGTAGGAGATCAAGAAACTTGCCCTCATACTGGGCTACTGAAAGACCCCATTGCCAGAGGTCATGGAACTCATCTATACGGTGTTTTTTGAACTGCTCTGAAATGTACAATTCTTTGAAGAGCTCAAGGAAGGCTCCCCAAGAGAGGGTATTGATGTCAATGAGACCCTTGGTCTCCTCATGCCTCCACCAAGTGGAGGCCCCGTCTCTAAGAAAAAGGATTATGAACCGTGCCTTTAGGTTGCATCCATAGTTCCGCAACCCAAAGCACCTCTCTAGGCTCAAAAGTCAAGCCTTAGCTCCTACCCCATCTGCTTCTCCTGTGAAAGGAGGCGGTTTAAGCCTCATCAATTTTGTAATCTGATTCTCGATATCGGGGGGTGCCCTATCGAGTCTCTGTGCACCACCCCTAGGAACACCACCTAGTACTACAATGGATTCATCCTTCTGATCTATCTTATTTCCTCCTGCTCTAGGAGGTGGGCTCCTACTTCTCTCTCTTTCCTAATTAACAAGTGGGATGCGGTCTAGTATGAGCCCGGCTAGGTTTTCAAAGGCCAACAAAAGCACTGCATTAGGGTTAGGAGGGGGTTCAGGAGGTGGACTCTGATCCCTCCTATGATCCTCTACTTTGGGTTGTATCGCCATGCATGCCACAGGGATATGTCACCAACCACGCCCTTGCTGATGGGCTTGACGAGTGACAGGTGGCATCCTACACATGCAAGACAAATTTAGTGATAACGTAGTGGGTTAGGTTCCCAATGTTTCTAAACATGGCTCTAATACCAAAATGTCATGCCCAAAAGTTGGGCAAAAACACACGAACAAAAAAAATTTCATAACGCACTTAAACAGGATACCAATACAATCACAAGGGTATCATGTGCATGCAAAATGGTGCAAAGGGATAAGCGAAACCAAAAAGGTCACAATGAGAGGAATAGCTTTTAGAGCTATCCTAAAGGATGTCTAAAACTCCAAACTAGATCTGCATGCAAACTAAGGCAGTTGACCAAAAGTTAGCCAGAGTTGACCAAAAGTCAACTATACTCTGAAATAAGTGAATGGTATGCACTAGGGTTCGCTAGACCATAAGGAAGACTCGTACACGCAAATTGAGGAAAGTTGACTAAAAGTCAACTAGAGTTGACCAAAAGTCAACTATACTCTAGGATAAGAGAAGGGACATGACTAGGGAATACTAAGTTCAAGAGAGGTCAAAGGCATGCAAATTGAGGCAGTTGACCAAAAAGTCAACCCATGTTGACCAAAAAGTCAACTATCTCCGTAAGGCATAAAACTAAAATCTAAGGGTCCAGAGGTTGCGAGTTTCGACTGGTTCAAATCTGGGAACATACAGACAAGGTTTGACCATGGTTGTCCAAAAGTCAACCATGCCTGAATTTGGTCAAAGTCTACGAAAATACCCTTAAAAGATGTAAATTGTGAAGTTAAGGAGTGTTATGACCCCCAAATCAATAAAATGTTATCTAGGTTATTATTTTTAAATAATTAATTTAATTAGATAAATAACATTCTAAAACTGGCATTTAAATATTAAATTATCAATATCCCATTTTTTTTAGAAAAAAATTATAAGCCTAACATTAAATGTAATTAACATACGCTATTAAAATTAAATCTATCTAATATCATAAGAAAATTTGAAACTAAATCTACTCTAACAACTTAATGAAAATTAAAATTAAATCTAATTTTTAAATCTAGAACATTCTAATAAAATATCTTTATACTAAATCTAATCTAAAAAAAAAAAAAAACTTTATATTAAATCTTAATATAAATAATGACCCTTTTATTAAATTAAAAAAAAAATCTAATTTTAAATATCTACAAAACAAATCTAATAGAAAATCCAAATCTAAAAACCGCCATATGATAATAATATAAAAAAAAATGAAACAATAAATAAAATTAATCTAAAAACCCTAAGGGAAGAACCGCTACGGGAGGCAGCCGCAAGGAGACGCAGTGGCGGCAGCAAAGTTTTGTTCAAGTCGCAGAGCGACCTTGTGCGGGAGAAAGACAGGCGGAGCAGTGGTGGCCGCAAGCGGCGGAACCACCGCCCGCCGGTGATACACGCACGGAGAGGGGTCTGGGGGTGTTTGCTGGGGCGGTTGACGCCGGTCGGTAGAGCCACCCCACTGTGGGTGGCCAGTGAGCCGTGTGGCCCCCAAAGTGTCTGTCGAGGGGTTTGGGGGAGGAGGCTTGGCCCTCCCCGAAGTTGCAAAGAAACTTGCAAAGAAACATATGTTTTTTTTTTCTTTTTTTTAAAGTTCTAAATTTAATAAGTAAAAAAAATCAAATTCTTAAGATCATAATAAATAAATACATTTAACACATGACCTTCATAGAAAGAAAGATTCTACAATTTAGTTAGCATAACAATGACTTATTTTAAAAGAGGAATAATATAATTCTAAGTAAAACAACACTTTAATGGGCATTGAGATTTTAAACTATCCAACAAGAATGGAACATAGAGTTTATTAGATAATAAAGATGACGTGATATTGAAATTTATCTCTTCCTCTATAAGAAATTTAAAACAATATACATGGAGTTCTTTATAATAACCACTCTTCTTAATTCAAAAACAATAATGAAAATCTTAAACAGCATAGGTTACAAGATTCATAGGATTCCATCTTCACATGTTCAAAAAAAATTCCTTTTAATGCATAAGATTTACAAATGATCAGTTACAGTTGTTCACATCTTTCTCAAAAGGGTGATCTTGAAAGCTCCTCCATCTGACTGACCCTGATAAAAGAGGGCTAACAATGGATGCTCACCACCCAATCTAGGCCTTTACAAGGCCACCCGTGAGCTTGGGGATCCAATCTGGAACGGGTTACAATAGAAGACACCCAACAAGCAGGAAATAAGAATAAAGAACTCAAGCAGAAGAAAGCTTCCCAACATCAGGATGAACAAGAGGAAGTATCTCCAAGAGACATTCTAGAAACAGGGGTAGTGGTAGACCTCACTTAAGGAGAATGCCAAGAACACACATAAAATACACAAGCCTCACATGGACTTGAAAAGGACCAGCTTCGCAAGATGTTGTCTTGAATGACCTCCTTATACCTCCTAGACGCCCTCAGGCCCTTCTTGGCTTCATGGGTATCATGTTACCCCAAGATTTTCCCTCCTCACATGGGAGACTCTACACTTAATAGGAATCATTTTCATCTACCCCTCCAAGGCTACTTTACCCTCCCAAGGGTGAGTGTACCTTACAGATCCATTCAAAATCAAACACAAAGTAAAGACATTGAGAAACAAACAAAGAAATTTCCAATAGAAAATAAAAGCTTCAAAACCATAAGAATCCATTAATAGAGTCCTTGAGCTCAAGAACACATAACAACACAAACAATTAACTTAAAAGAATTCCAACCTTAATCCAAGCTAAGGTGTAAAGAGGAAAGGTGTTGATTTATCCTTCCTAAGCTCCTTCTCCAAAAGCTCCTTCAAACTAAATTCTATCTCTAAGGGTAGAGAGTGGGTGAACACTCAACTCATCCTAAAACCCTCCCTAAATAGGCAAACCTCCAACATGAGTAAGGCTTAACCCAAGGGTGAGATAACTCTAACCAATTCTAAACTAAACCACATCCTAACTCTCCAAGGGTGAAGTCAAATGAAACTTGGGTAGAAGAGAGAGTGAGGTTAACCAAAGTCACACTCCTCTTCCAAATTCGCTCAAAGTTGAAAATGACACTTAAAGGGAGTAACAAATGAGTTTAGAGGCTCATTAATGACATAAAATGACCCCTAACCTATAGGGTACCAAGTTGGGTGACTAAAACTGACCCCAGTTACCCCCTAGGAGCCCAAAAGACCCTCTAAATCTCACCCTGAAGTTAACCTACGGATTTCTAAGTCAAAGAAATTTTAGAAACTTCTAACCCTAGGGTAAGCTTGGTTACTACTCCTAGATGACCTTAGTTAACCCTTAACTAGCCTTGGTTTCCCCTTTACTAGCCATGTCAATAATTAAATTACAACAATTGCCAAACTTGGCACATTAAGTTAAAACATTAGACATGACTTAATCACATAAACATTTACTAATTTAATAACACACATGCAAACCACGTTTACGAAATAAACACATAACAATGAGGTCCATGTCTCTTTATATAGACATGACCTTGGAAAGCACAAGTATTTACATAGGTTCCGGTACTGGGTCCCCAATTTAGATACATGGTCAACTTTTCCTGCACACTCAATGCACACATCAGTAGATCCAAAATAACATGATATGAAACATAACATAACGTCAATTATATATGTAAGCATATAAACCACATTGCATTAGAACTAAAATATCCTAGCATTGGTTTCCTAAACCAAATTCATCATTTAACATTCATACATTTTAAATCCATATAAGACATCAACATAAACTAAAACTGAATCGAAACATAAAGCATCTCAAAAGTTCCCTGATTACAAAATCAGGTGTTGAATATATAACACAGGATTCCACCGATCCTCAAATGTATAAAAAGTATCTGATAGTCAAAGTATGTCAAAGCATAAACTACTGAAAGCATGAGAACAAAATAGTAAAACTATAACAGTCTAATGTAGGTCTCACATAACCCAATTTTCAAATCGATCAAAACCCTTTTTCAATTTGATCAATATTATCATCATTTCAGGAGCATTTTCCAAGATCATCGATGCTTTGTATCCCTTCAATTAGCTATTTTGATAACACTGTCAAAGATCATCGATGTTATCGCTATCAATCTATCAATATCAATTCAATAATGTTTTTCATATTTGTCAACACTATTTATGATTATTATTTTGGGAACATTGTCCAAGATCATCAATGTTTCCCCATTTCAATTTCAATCCTACGATGCCATCAAAGATCATTGGCGCTTTTCAATCATTTCCAAACTTCATTACACTGGCACAATATCAAATCTCATTGATGCCTCATGATTTCCTAAACTATTCCAGAACCCTCAGAATTGATCCTAAACCTTATCAATATCATCAAAGTCATTTCAGTTTGACATCAACACCTTCAATTCAATCTATAATCCACTAATTTCCCCCTAGGGCCTAATTGAATAAATAAATAGACTTTATTTATTCCCCTTTCCCTAATTCTTTAATAATTAATTAATTTTTATTAATTAATTAGCTAATTTCAATTTATGAGATTTTTATAATTTCCTAAATCTGATTAGGGATTTTGAGGAATATTGAGAATATTGGATTATTAATTTGATTAATGATTCCTAATCCTACCTAAATATTATATCCCTTAATTGAGGATTTTCATCCCTATTAAGGTACTTCACAAATATTTTCAATATCTCCTTATTTGATCTCCCCCATATCGTGCTTCCTAACATCCTACCAACCAAAATCTGCATTTATGCATAGATTTTGTGCTATCTCACCGAAATGACTCTCATTTTCTATAAAATGGGATGTATTTCTTTCTTTCAAGGTTGAACCACTATCTCCTAGTAATTCTCCTTATCAATTTGAGTTTTCAAAAAAAAATTTGTGCAATTGTGTTTGTCAAAGAGCAACATATCAACCTCTATGGAGAAGAAAGGAGAGCATTAGAACTACATTTGAAGGGAGTTTGTTTGTGTTATTTTGCAAATGTTTAAACTCTTATTTCAAATGGTTTTAACGTTAGATTAGTTAGGGTAGTATATTGTTTAGGGTTTGTGGTTACCTAAATATGCTTTCTAGTCCCTTTTCTGGTCTTACATTTGGTGAACCTAATGCGAAAACAAGAGCTTAGAAGAGAGCGTAGAAAAGATGATAAAGAGTAGAAAGGAGATGGCCAAACTCCTTGGATGTCCAAGTGAATCTTTTGGTGAAATTGACACACAATATCTCATTGAGAAATAAAATATACCAAAACTCATTTCACAACTCAATGAGGCAAATGAACAATTTAACAAAGCCCAATTCAATCATGCACAAAAGCCAACTTTTTTCAACCAAGTTCCAGATCATGCTCAATTCAATAAAATTTCAAATCAGTCTCCATGTGCTCAAATTTCAAATAAATCATTCAACCAATTTCCAAATAAAACATTTCAACCTAACTATGGCATTATTCAAATGGGGCCACCACCAAATTACGAACCAATCTTCATTCCAATTCAACCAAGTGATATTCAAACAATTTCACAACCTCTTGTGCTAATCATGCAAACAAGACAATCAATACCAATATCACAAATAATAATATTGCTTGAGGAACCTTTTGTGTCCTCCAATTCACCACCAATGTCTTATCAAACAAAGCAAAATTCAAATGTGACATCTTTTGAACATCAACCAAGCATAATCAATAAGAAACCTTTTTTTGAACATGTTCAATCCAAAAATTCTTTCCAACATGTAAATAATGATGAGGTATCATAAACAAGACCCATCAAGCAATGCAAGTTCAAATCCAAAATTTTAAATAATTTGTTTCAAAAATTGGATCAAACAAATAATTTACCTATTTCTAGCAATGGCTCACCCCAAAACAATCACATGGATGACATACATTTTTCCCCTCAATACATTGACCTTCAAGAAACATCCATGTTTCCTTCCACCCCTTCATCCCCACATTTCTCCCAAGAGAAATTTCCTCCATCCCCATCAAGTGATTCTTCCAACAATGCAACCTTCCAATCGCTATCCATGAAAGAAATCCAAGCTAGTCCTATGCATAGCCCAAGATCCTTTGAACTAATTCCACCATATCCTCCCATTTCAATCAAGCCTATTCATTAGATTCCTATCCAAATTCCATCTTCCTCATATCAAAACATTGACCCCTTTCAAGAATCCCCCTTACATGTCCAAATGCATATCCCATGTCAAGAGGATGATAAGAAGCACAAAGAAACATGTCTAAAAAAATATCAAGATCAAGATCCCAATGATTACCAATCCACTCCAAATTTTGACCTTGCATTCCAAGAGCAAAGTTCCCTTCCAATTCCCATTGACCTTCCACTTCCTAAGAAAGATCATGATCTCCCTTGTATGTCTTCCCAAGATCCCTTTCCAAGTCAAGATCAAGGTGTCCCTTCACCTTCATTTCCTCCAAAATATCTCATCATCCCTTTGGATCCCCCAAAAGATCCCATTATTCCTCTAGATCCTCCTCAATATCCATCCATCCATTCTTCTCCTTTTCCTAATCCTTCAAACCCCCCTTGTGTTCCAAGCACATCTATCCAAGTTGTTCATGAAACCCTTACACTTCAAATAGGTTCCCCTAGTTCTATTAAGTCTAGCCCACCTCATGATCCTATAAGTCCTTCCATATCATAAACACCTCATAATAATGGACTTGCTTCTTGTAGCAAGTATCCTACTGGTCAAAGAAAGCATTATCAAGTCAAAGGGTTAGAACTCCATGAAAAAGGTATATTGAAACCCTTATGTGTCCAAGAAAATTCAAATGGCCATGGTTTTAATAATAAATTTACATCTCAATGCATTGGTATCCCTTCAAAATCAAAATCTAGGTGTATACCTCCCCCTTCAACCCTTCCATCCATCTTAGGTCCATATATTCCTCCCTCCACTAGCTCACAATCCCCTTACCCTTTCCCACATGCAATTCAGAAAAGGCACACATCTTGGAGAACCTTCCATCCATCCAAAATTTCTCCACATCATTCCTATCCATCCTTGAATCCCAATCCCTTTCAAATCAATTTGGATGCCAAGAATAAGATCCACAAATCAAGCACTCCACATGCTATCAAGGATCAACATGTCCAATATAATTGACAAGTACAAAAAAAGAAAAATGTGATCCTAAAATAAAATTCCAAAAGGCCCATTGAGAAAAAAATTAATTCAAAAGTCATATGGGTTCCTAAATCTCTTATGCAATAAATGCATTCAAAGGACCCTCAAAATAATAAAAAATCAAAAATCATGTGGATTCCCGAGATGCTCCTTGAAGCACAGAGTCCTAAAGAAAAATCCAAATTGGCATCCAAAATTGCTATCCATTCAACTAAATGTCTTCCATCTTCCAAACCTATTTTGGGTCCTTGTGTCCCAAAATCCATATCCTTTTCTCCATTAAGCCTTCAAAATCCAAAATATCATTTTTCTCTATCACTCCATCACCCCTCAAGGTGTGTGCCAATGTTTTCCTTGCATCCATTCCCTTCCACTTCAAATAAATTTAGCGTACATCCCCTTCATTAGCCAACACTTTTTTTCCAACCTATTCAATCCTTTGCATAAAGCTTGTCCCATCCTTATCCAATCACCCACTTCATATCCCTTTGTCATTACCCTACCAACATCTTTGTGCAATATCTTTCAAAAGAACATTTCAAAGAGTAAGGCGCTTGATTCCTTCGTCCATGTCATTTCATGCATCCAGTTATTTTTTCCAAAAATTCAAAAAGTCAAAATATATATATATATATCAAAAAATCAAAAAAAATATGAAAAAGAAAAAAATTTCCTTGATGAAAACTTGGTAAATAGGTGTCTTGGTAACACAAAAAAAAAAGAGTCAAGAGAACTAATTTCTTCCAACAGTGAAAACCTGACAAACAGGCGCTTTGGGAAAGTACCATGATGAAAACCTGGCAAACAGGCGTCATGTGTAATTTTATGAACTTCTTGCAGTCTATACTTGGGAACAGATTTCATTGGCGTTATCCTCCATTATCCCTAGCATGTCCTCCATTATCCTATGCCTGTCATATCTTATCTCATTTTCCCCAACTTTCATCTTGACACGATTACAAATCTTCCTTGAAGCATCACATGTCCTATCTTCTTACATTGTCTCGATCGCCTAAATGACTCTCATTTTCTATAAAATGGGATGCATTTCTTTCTTTCAAGGTTGAACCACTATCTCCTAGTAATTATCCTTATCAATTTGAGCTTTCAAAAAGTTCTTTGTGCAATTGTGTTTGTTAAAGAGAAACATATCAACCTTTATGGAGAAGAAAGGAGAGCATTAGAACTACATTTGAAGGGAGTTTGTTTGTGTTATTTTTCATATGTTTCAACTCTTGTTTCAAATGGTTTTAATGTTAGATTATTTAGGGTAGCATATTGTTTAGGGTTTGTGGTTACCTAAATATGCTTTCTAGTCCCTTTTCTAGTCTTACACAAACCTAGGTGAAACAAGACCCTATGATGGTGCAAACAAAGGATTGGTTTAGATGACGATATCTTCTTCTACTTGGAGATAGACTAATGATCCCAAGAAAAATAGGATGAGTAAGAGAATTAACTACTTGAGACAGACTGATGTTCTCAAAGCAATATGATTCAAATATATGTTTACTACTGATGAGGGTCTATGAAACACTTTGATAAATCTTTCAACCTAAGATTTGAGATGAAAAATCTTGATGAAGGTCTAAAAGATGAAGATTGGTTTGATGTGGTTTAATATTGACTATGGTTGGATGTGGGTCAATTAAGATAACTAGGATTAAAGTCCAAATATTTTTATGGTGCTCCTAAGCCAAAAGTAGAAGATTTTGTGAAAATTGGAATTAGAAGGAGACGTGGATGAAGATTTGAATGAAGAATGGATGAACCTTAGAAGACAAATGAGAGATTCTGGAAGATAAGGGAATAATTAAGGGTGATTGGTTTAAATGAAAAGGAAGATGAATTGGATTAGGATTTGATAGAATGATATGAGGTTGACAAGTGGATTGGATTAGAATAATAATGATTGGATTAGGTTGGAGGAAGATGAATGATTAGATTGGATTAAGAAAGAGGATGTTGATGTGGATTAGAGGGATGATTAGGATGAGGATTAGGATGATTGTGGATGTTTAGGATGGAATGATTAGAATGATTGAGAATAATAAAAATGACTTGGAAGAGGTGATTTGGATAAGAAGTATGATGATGATGAAGAAGTGGGTTGATGTGGAGATGAAAATGTAGGATTCTGACTAATTTTGGAATTTTTAGGTCGATTTGTTCATTGGCAAGAAATGATTTTCAACATACATCAAAGGCATTGACTACGCTAAGTATACCTTGACTCATATTTTGGGCATAAGTGATAGTTATTGAAGACACATGTCTTAAAATAGTCCTAGAAGGGACAAAGCAACCCTACAGGAGAAAAGCAATTGTGACTTTGGGGAATTTTGATAAAATTGTGATATTTTATTTGTGTATGTTCAAGTGACTCTTTCAAGCCACTTATGTTTTCATGTGGTTTAACATAATGAAGATAGTACAAACAGTAGCTACCTTAAGGAATTGGCTTTGCATGAAATATTATAGGCCTATTTCTTGGTAGTCCTTTGGCTCACACAGCAGTGTCAGCCCCGGAAGGGTGCCCATGTTTTTGCCTTTTTCTAGGTATTGTTGTCATGCTAAAAAGATCTCTTTCACAACACAATACCCTAGGACATGTATGATAGGAATCTTGGAGGGATAATCTTCCCTCCCCTTGCACTATAATAAGTCACTATTCGGAGGTGAATCAGGTAGGCTACTAATTAACAATTTCTAGTAAGATCTGTGGTGTCCCCCCATTCAGTTTGTACACATGTGAGACACTTAAGTCTCTAGTGGACCACGTCGTCTCCTTAGGCATCATTGGCCCGATCTGAACTATCATCCACACAACATGCTCGAGCTTGGTGGGATTGAAACAAGTTTTTGTTTAGTGTCTCATTTCTATACCGGTCGAGGTATTTACTGGCTTGAGGTCATCCTCTAAAGGGGAAACACACCCTTTAGATAGGCCTCTCTAGAAGCTAGATTAAGCTAAGTTTTCTCTTCACCCAAGTTCTATGAAGGCGAGGGGAGAGGATACGACTATAGTTTAATCATAGCATCATGTAAATTAAGGGATCTATCTAATGACAAATAACTCAAAAGAAGTGTTGAAAAATACTTCTTCAAACACACCAAGAAGAGTTCATTTTCCAAATTGAACCTAATTAGAAAAAATAAGTCTTTTCTACCTAAGAAAAAGACACAATAGTATGGTTAAGCATGCAATTTCAATTTATTTTCCACACATCAAGAAGGAAAACATGTAAGAAAGGTGTGATTATTTTTCCTTAAGTCATTAAATATTTTCTGAGGTTCATTCCCTTATGAATTCAATATTAGATGTGGTTCCTTTAAGAAACATGCAGTCAAAGACTAGTGTTTAAATCATACAAGTTCATTCCCAAAATCCATTAAAATCCAAGGAAACCTACATGAAAAATATTAGTTATCTTTAAAGACTTCAATCCTGAAATGCTACAAAAAGGCAAACATATTATTAACACTTTATTCCTAACAATATGTTGATTCCTGATTCTTGAAATTTGACTAAGTCTTAAATTTCTTAAAAACCCTCAAAAACTAGATTCTGCATCTTAACTCCTATGAAGCTACAACCACTCTCAAACATCCTGGAAGTACATATTTAAAATATATCTTAAAGTATAAGTCACTTATACTTAAATGATATATTTTAAATATAGATCTGGTGTTCAAATTGGTTTGAAGCATACATAAAAAATTTCAAGAAATCATTCAATAAATACCCATCTCTCAAAACTAGTTTAAAATGTAAGAAATGCGGAAACGACAATGACACTGCGTAGACGACAATCTGTGCAGATGACAATCTATGTAGACGGCGGAGTTCTGCACAGACAACATTTTTTAAGCGCAGATGGCCATTCTATGTAGAGGACAATTTTTAAGCATAGACGGTCATTCCAGGGTGGACATGGTGATCTACGTAGACATCAGTATGGAAACACATACGGTAATCTTAGAGCAGAGACAGCTTTGCAAAATGCTTTTTCAAAATCACAAAAAAATGTAGAAATTTTGAAATTTTTGAACAAATAAGGGACGTGGGTCCCACCAGGCGTGCCAAAATGTATGTGTTGAAATCCTACCTGTTGGGAGCACGCTCAGACATGCAAATGTTAGAGATATAAATCATTTAACTACACTAACATATCTAATAACATACTTTAAGAAAATAAGGGACTCCATCACAACCTCCGATGAGCTGAATAAGGGCACCCAATGCCTTGTTGATTTTCTCTTAGATAATTATGTGGGTGTGCTCTCCCAAAACAATACTAAAATCCCACTAGAAATGCATGGAAATGATAAGATAATCACTCAAGAACAAGTATAAGGAACTTGTCTCAAGCTTTCACCATTAATGAAAATGCAACACTAATGCTAAGATGAAGATTCAATGACTAAGCTAAGATGATATGCAAAATTCAAAGAAACTAGATTCATTCTATGATTAAGCCTAAGATGTGATTTCTAAATGAACTAAAAGCATGAACATGAAAAATAAGCTATAAAATTCAAACACTAAACTAGCATGATAACAATGCATAAATGAGAGATGATTTTCTCTTGACAATGGCCTCTATTTATAGATTTTTTGGAGGAGAGAGAGGGCTTGGATGAGGTGGAGCTCATGTGGAATCCACATAGGTGCCACATGAGAGACACATAATTCATGCAAGAGGCCAACTTTTCTCACACATGTGTGAGCAACTTTTGATGTGATGGGTCAAGGTGTACTTAAAGTACACATGTGAAGGATCGTGTAAGAGGTGTAAGAGTTTATGTCCAATAAAATACTTTTAAAAAGTGTAAGAAAGTGTCATCAAGGTTGTAATAACCTTGTTGGCACCAAATTAGGATTATTTGGAAAAGTCAATCTTTGGAAATTTGCAGACACATGTGTGAGCAAATAATTAGGACTAATATGTATAGGAATCAAGAAATTAGCCTAATTAACCTTATTTAATTAGTAAGTACGTCTATTTGGTGAGAGTGATGTGAGGTAGGGTAGGATCAAGGTCTAAATTAGTTTAATCTAAATTAGATTTATATTAATTATGGTTTAGTAGAATTAAGTCATGTGTAGGAATAAATAAATTATAAATTTATTTAAAAGGGGTAAATGAAGGAAATGTATATAAATAAGATTTAATACATTAAAAGGGGCAATAATATTTAATTTTAAGATTTAAATATTATGAAGGATAATCATATTTAATTAAATAAATTAATTAATTAGATTGAAGAATATAAAAAATATAATTAATAAAAACTATAATGTTATGGGAATATTAATTAAATTAAATTTATATATAAGGACAATTTTAGACGTCTACACAAAGAGGTTATTAATATTATCTGAGGAGTAGGAGGTGTACTTGAAGAAGAAACAGTGGTAGGTAAAATTCTAAGAACCTTACTACATGTTTATGCTATTAGAATATCTTCTATACAAGAAATGAGCGTAGTAGAAAATAACAATGCTACTCTAGATAGTTTGATTGGTAGACTTATTTCATTTGACATGAATAACTTTGACAATAGTGTCTTACCAACTATTGAGTCTGCATTCAAATCTTCTTTGAAAATAAGTAAATCAAGTCATAAACACACTATGAGAAATTATAGTGAAAGTGATAGTGATGAACAAGAACTTGATGAGATTGAAGTACTAATGGCTAGAAGATTGCAGAGAGGCAAAGGTAGATACAAACATAAATTACCATTGGCATGTTTTAATTGAAAAGAGATTGGACACTTTGCTGCTAGATGCCCTAACAAGAGAAAAGATGACACAAATAATGACATATCTTATGAAAATAAGTTTGATAGAAGTGATGACCGAGACTACCAAAGCAATTGACAATTTGATAGAAGAGATAACCGAGACTACAAGGGAAAAGGAAAGAAGGCTTGTTACCTAGTTGAGAACAAAGCTGAAAATATTGACACTGAATCTGATGAAGATATTGAGGTGGTATTTGTTGCTATGAAGGATGATTCAGACGAAGAAGAAAGGTATGTTGAAACTACACTCATATCTAAGGTTAGTAAAAATGATGTCTAGATTATTGATAGTGGTTGTACTCACCACATGATTGGAGATAAGGAAAAGTTTGAAAATTTTGAATATTATAATGGTGCATCAGTAAGAATGGGTAATGAATCACCTTGTCCAGTTGAAGGTAAAGGAACCATCATGTTGAATAATTTGATCAGATGTGAAAATGCATATTGGGTGAAAGGACTTAACTATAATCTTCTGAGTGTTTCGTAGCTGAATAACACAGGACACCGAGTTGCATTTGAGAACAAAAAGGAAAAAAATCTATAATAAATCAGGAAGGTTGATTGGTACTTGTGAACAAAAAAAAGGTAATGTTAGGGATTTTTCTTGTATGAATCACAATGCTTGAAATGTCTATGTGAACCTGTACCTTTACTTCTGATTCAGAGACAAGAAAAGCCTAATTGCTAAGGACTGGATAAGGTCCTTCTTTGTTTTTGAGCTCCACATATGCTCAGGCAGGTTTTACCTTTTCAAGATGGCTGTTAACACAATATTTGTTATTGTGGACACTGATTTGTCATGTATTCTCTATTGAACCAACTTTATAAAATACCTTGTAAATGATCAAGCATAATCATATACAGGATTTAACCATACAAATCATAATCTTAAA
>MU226632.1:79147-91233 GCA_018584345.1 Thuja plicata
TCATGAAGGAGATCCATTGGAGGCCATTGAAGGATTCAAGCTACATAGTGCCCTTTTGGTGATCTCTCCATCCACCTTCCTCCAAGCCTCTTCTAAATCAAGAACCCATTCAAGACTTGGTGTTGGAGATCTACAAGCAAGAGATTGAAGACATTCTATATTCCACATTTTTGTGTATACTCATGGATCCATGGATTCAAATCCGCCACAAGGACTTTTTACAAGCAAGGTGAATTTATGCATTTACTTTGTTTACTTCTACAATTTCAATTACATATATTTAAGGTTAATTCCAAAAATAGGGTTTGACTAAGGCAAACCCCTTCCCCCCAATAAACAAACCTCTTTTTCTTGCAGGTACAGGTTCAAGACTACAAATTTGGACTCAGATCTTAATACCCTTTTTGGCTTTCTTTCGGGCTTCGTGAACAGATTTTTTGTTAACGTTGTGCAGGTCAGGGTCGACATTTTTGGGTCAGGCGTGACATTTGTGGGTCAAGGTTGACCTTTTTCATAATGTGGTGTCAAATCAGAAAAATATTTCTAGGTTTTTTTTTTCTCTGCATTCTGGTTCCGGATCATACTTCAAATTTTCCAAAAATAGTCTACAGACCTTAGAAAATAGCATTCTTTAATATACAATTCTTTAAGGTTAGTTCTTCTTCTAATCCTTTTCAATTACTTTCATTTATCATATCTATATAATCAATTAATAGAATTTAAGATCTTCTTCTTTACTCTCATTTCCAAATGGTTGATTCATTTGTGCATTAATCCCTCTTTTGGGTTGATCAACTTGGATCTTGCATTTGTGCATTTGGGGATAAAGGTGGAACATCTTATCTTCCTCATAATCACATTTAAATACAATTACAATTTAAATGTAAAGGTTAGGGAAATATACAATCAAACTCTAATAAAACAAACCCTAAATAAACAAAAGAGGATTTTTCTGCCTTTACATTTTAGTGAACCCGCGATAGACAACTCTTTCTTTTTGGTGTTAGATTAACATGTTTATGCTAGATATTGCATGTTCTTTCAATTACATTAAAAATTAATAAATCAAAATCTTGTGTTAAGTTCATTTGCATTATATTGGTGTATGAGCTTTACCACCTATATTCCTACTTATAATATCCTGGTTAGAAGAAGCCCTAGACTTATGGGTTCCTTCGATCCCAAGTCTTACTCTCCTTTCCTTAGTATTCCCAATGATAATTTGATAACTCATGATTCCAATCCTTCTATGGAGCATAACTATTCTCACTCATCTCATGATGAGGATGATGCTTTAAGAGTTCCTCCTGAACAAGTGCAAAACTTTTCAACCGAACTTGATAAAATGGGAAATTGGCTTATCCAAGAAAACCATAATCAAGATTCTATCTAAGCTATAGAGGCTCTTAAGAAAGTCCTCTGTGATAACATCCAAGGTGTTAATTTATTACATAGTATACTCATCTTGTGAATTTGAATGTTAAAACTTTAGCTCAAGAAGCTCAAGAGTTAGGATTTGCACCTATCATTACTAGCGTAGGACCTTCTTCTATTTCTCTACCTAGTACTCCTACTTACACTCCTCCTTTGATGACAACTTCTCTCCCAAGTGTACCTATCCATGTGAGTGTTTTGCTAGTATCTTTACCTACCTCACAACCTTCATATCATAGTGTGCCTTTTACTTATACTAATCCTCTTCCAACTATGGTTCCTAATGTTCCACTGGTTGTGTCTTCTATTCCTACTACTCCTTATACTTTTCCTAGTGTTCCCAATATTGCTATGCCACATGTTTCTTCTAATGATTCCACAATTATTATTTTGGCTCAAATTGTGTCATCTTTACAACAACAATTGGCATCTTTAACTCAATCCAAATTTAGAATTCCTACATGTGACATGGGTAGTCCTTTATCTTTAGACATCATTCGTGATACTATCCCTTAGCAAGCCGATATGCCTCATCTTGAGATTTACAATGGTAAAGGTGATCATGGTACTCGTGTTAAAACATTTCAAATCCTTTGTAGTGATTATGCTCATGACCATAGGATCTTAGCTAAATTGTTTTCTAGGACCTTTCGAGATAAGGCTTTACAATGGTATTGTTCCTTACCTCCTTATTCCATTGATTCTTTTCCTAAACTTGCTAATTCCTTTATTCAAGAATTTCAAAATAACATTGGTCCACAAGTGTCCTTGTCTGATTTAATGCACTATAAACAAAACATTAAGGAAAAATTGACTGACTTTATTGGTATATTTAAGCATTTACATGCTCAGATTTCTTATCCTATTCCTGATATTGATATTCAACATATGTTTATTTAAAATTTACAAAAGGATATTAGAGATAAGATCTTGCTTACTAAATTTACCTGCTTTCAACAATTGTGTGCAGCACTTCACCATTATCAATTACAAGTGAGTTAGTTTGAGAGCAACACTCCAATGGCTCTTGTTCCATTTGATAAGAGTGACAATGCTCCTAATCCTAATAAGTTTCAGAAACCTAACAACTATGTCAAGATTAATAAATAGACGAATGGGGTTGCTGATCAAGTTGCGGCTACATCTGCATCCACTACTTTCTGTATGAATCGTACATTTACTCCTCTCTGAAACTTTTCATTCTATAATGAGTAGGTTGTTAAGTGATAATATGATTACCTTGCCTCCTATTTGACCTCTTCTTACCACCATGATAGCTTCAAAATCCTTTGATTCTAAAGCTTTCTACCAATACTATCGCCAGAATGGCCATGACACTGAAAAATGTTATTCTCTAAAGCATAAAATTCAAGACTTAATTGATTCTAAAGCTTTAACTATTGATAATTTTGATGGTAATGGGAATAAATTTGTTTCTCCTCCTAATCAAAAACTTCAAATCTATACCAATCCTTTACCTACACATGATACGAATACTATAGCTCAACCATCTTCTGTGGATATCATTTATGATTCAAAGATGGATGATCTTAATCATATTGTCAATCATGTGGAGAGTGTTGTGCCATCTCAACTTATTGTTCAAGATCCTTCACCTCCACTTCAACTTCCAATTCCACCTAAACATCAAAAACAAACTAAGGATAAGCGACCTAGGGAACTTTTAATTACCTTTGATGATTCAGAAACAATTAAAGCTCCCAATGGTCCCCTTTATATCTATGCTAGGATTTCTAAGATACCTACTCGTGGTTGTCTATTTGATCCCACATCTTTAATAAATGTCATTACTGAGGAAAATCTTTTTACGAAAGGCCTGCAACGTGATTATTATTATCTATCTGATGCATGGATCCAAACATGTAATGGTTTTCTTTATACTGCACTTGGTTCTATTAACTTACCTATTGAACTTTGTGGTAAAGTTGTAGATACTACCTTCATCATTATCCCTACTTCTGATCAATTTCAAATCAAATTTGGTTTACCTTGGATAACTTCTATGAATGCTATTTCTTCTCCCATTCATAAATGTCTTAAGTTCATTCATAATGGAGAAGTCAAGATGATTAATCATAGTTTATATCAACCTTCTAGGCCTAGAGATTTTGCTACTCTCAATTTATTTTGGCCCTCATTACCTAACTCATGTCCTCCTCACCCTGATCATCTCTTTCGCTCATACCAAGCTTACAAACATCACAAAATTATTGAGTTAAGTATGCCTCAGATAGATCCTAACTGTGGTCTTTTGCCTACACCTTCCATACCTCCTTTATTAATTAATTCTAATTCTACTACTCAAACTTCTACTGTTTCATCGCAACCTATTGAGAATCCTCCCATAGAACCTGTGAAGGAATCTGTGGTCATTCATCCTAGTTCTCAACATGTGGTAAGAAAAGCTAAATGTAAAAAATCTGCTAATGAACGTCGTAAGAAGCGTAGAGCTAATTCTAGAGCACGTGCTTCTACCATTCGAAACTCCTTACCTTCTTTTGATCAACCTATGTCTTATGTGTCGAAAGAAGTGAATATTCATAATGATGTTAAGATGAATGAGTATGATGATCCTATTCGCATCTTAGAACCCATTTCAATCAACCTTGATGAGGAGGACACTCTTGATGATCCTATTGATCTTAGTGATGAATATGAGACCATTGATCTTGATATTGATCTACCTCATATTCTTTCAACTCAGTTAACAATTACACCTAATATCAAGCATTGCGATTCTCAAGAGGATCCTTGTTCGAAACTGGCTATCATTCCTACTATATTGGATATAGTCCCTCTTGTGAGTTTCTCACCTTCCATCAATAACATAAACCAAGATGGGGAGGGTCGGAAATGTGCTTGATTGGCTTATCTTTTATGGTAGCCCCTTTTCTGTTTGCATGTTGTAATGTGCTTCTCCCGTAATGTATTTGCTAAATGTTTGTTAGACTCTTTTATATGACCCTTTTTACTTTGTTGATGCAAGGTGATAAAGGAATCAAACCTGTTGTACAAATTCTTCTATATGTATCTTTATTCTTCTATATGTTGTTTCATGTAATGTTGTACTTGTGCTATTGATTGTAACTATTCTCCTTCTGTAATCTTCTTGGATCTGTGACATGGTAGCATTAATTCTTTTTGGTCTCCAGGTTGTGGTCCAAAAAGATTCTTCTTCGTAACTCTTAAGTTTCTTTTCTCCATTGTGATTTTAGTTCTACTTTCTTTGGGGAATGATGTCAATTCATTTTCAATAATATCATATTTCTATATACATGTTATCTTATGATCATATTGACCCCATAGTAGGTAGATCCCTTCTGTGTTCTTGTGTATGTTTATGTTTTATTTCCCTTGAGTTGTCTTTGTTTGGGGGCATCTCATAGTGGAAACGTAATCCGTAGAGTTGTTTATGTTTCCGTTAAAATCATTGCTCCTGTTAAAGTGTTAGAAATGACTTTAACATGGGGGCATACACTCTACTCACTTTTTCCACACATGCATGTTTAAAATAGTTTTCAAGACTTAAAAATTTTCCCTTTATGGATTAAAAACTAATCCTTAAAGCATGGACATTTTACCTTTTAGGATCTCTTGATCCCTCCAGTTTAAATTTACATGGATATCTCAATCCCGCTAGATTTTAATTTACAATGTTTTTGATCCCTTTAAGAATGGATCTCCCTAATGGGTTGACTATTGAGTAGCCACATTCACTAGGAAGTTCAACTCTATCTCTCCAGTTACGCTTTTTGTGTGGTTCACAATGGGACATAAGTTCTCATTGGGAAAGATAATCACACCCCCCTCTCTTTATCTCTTTAACTAGGTGATGTCTCTCTTATCATGATCTTAGGGTTGATAAATAATTAAGTCCCTTGGGGGCTTGAGGGTTTATTTGTCCCTTTTGATTCCAATAAGATTGTTTGTTCTGTATGTTCTCCTTTACCAAGAGTTTGTGTTGAGCTCATACTCTTGCTAAAGTGGGGGCTAAATGTATAGTCAGAAAATGGAAACACTTCCATGATAGACTAGTTTAGCCTTTGGAGTAAGTGGTTTGGGGTCATATAAAGCACCTTGAGTGGGTTCTTGATCTAGACCTAGCTTTCCCCTATTCTGCCCCACTTTTCACTTCTTTCCAACCTAATTTCTGCATTCTGGGTTGCAGACCAAAGATCTTGGACCTCAAGGTGAGGCTCGACCTTTTTGGTCTATGTCAACCTTGACCCTGAACTAGGTCAAGGTCAACCTCAACCCTGACCTAGGTCAAGGTCAACCTTGACCTTGACCTAGGGTTCAAATCCTGGGGTCCCACAGTTTCTAGATGTCGGTCTTTTCAAAAGTTGTTTCCCGCTTCCAGGTCGGCTGTTTCAGGTTCCGAAGCATTGATTCCTAAATTATATTTAATATAGGTACTCTCCTAAGGGTAAAGGCTTTTATGGGAATTTAATTATCCTATGTCAGACTCCTTAGAAGATTGTGCCCTAGTTTCATATAAAAGGGAGCTTTCTCCTCTCATTTTCTCTAAGTCTTCTAATCGTGATCAAGCATTCTCAAACTATCATCAAGTGCAATTAAAGCAAGCTAAGGAGAAATAATTCAAGAAATAATTCATCCATCCTCAAGAATTCTAGCATCCATTTTTATGAAGGAGATCCATTGGAGGCCATTGAAGGATTCAAGCTACATAGTGCCCTTTTGGTGATCTCTCCATCCACCTTCCTCCAAGCCTCTTCCAAATCAAGAACCCATTCAAGACTTGGTGTTGGAGATCTACAAGAAAGAGATTGAATACATCCTACATTCTATATTCCACATTTTGGTGTATACTTGTGGATCCACGGATTCAAATTCACCACAAGGACTTTTTACAAGCAAGGTGAATTTATGTATTTACTTTGTTTACTTCTGCAATTTCAATTACATATATTTAAGTTTAATTCCAAAACCAGGGTTTGACTAAGGCAAACCCCTTCCCCCCAACAAAAAAACCTCTTTTTCTTGTAGGTACAGGTTTGGGACTATGGATTTGGACTCAGATCTAGATACCCTTTTCGGATTTCTTTCAGCTCCGCGAACAGATTGTTTTGTCGATGTTGTGTAGGTCAGGGTCGACATTATTGGGTCAGGGGTGACATTTGTAGGTTAAGGTCAACCTTTTTCATAATACGATGTTAGATTGGAAAAATATTTTTGGGTTTTGTTCGTCTCTACGTTCCAGTTCTAGATCATACTTCAAATTTTCTAGAAACAGTCTACAGACCTCAAAAAATAGCATTCTTTGATCTGTAATTCTTTAAGGTTGGTTCTTCTTCTCATCCTTTTCAATTACTATCATTTATCATATCTATATAATCAATTAACAGAATTTAAGATCTTCTTCTTTACTCTCATTTCCAAATGGTTGATTCATTTGTGCATTAATCCCTCTTTTGGGTTGATCAACTTGGATCTTGCATTTGTGCATTTGGGGATAAAGGTGGAACATCTTATCTTCCTCATAATCACATTTCAATACAATTACAATTTAAATGTAAAGGTTAGGGAAATATACAATCAAACTCTAATAAAACAAACCGTAAATAAAAAAAAGAGGATTTTTCTTCCTTTACACCAATTATGAAATCTATCATGATCATCCAAAGGGAGAGAAAATAAATATCCATCAGGAAGAGGATCAGTCAAAGGGAGAGGAAAGATTCAAATAAAAGAAATATCCAAAGGGAGAGAAAGATTCCAAGGAGAGAGATATTAAATGAAGTAACCATCCATCAAAGGGAGAGTATTGGAGAAGAAATTCTACAACAAAGGGAGAGACAGAATCAGAAGTTACTGCATTAATCCAGTAAAGGGAATAAAGAATGAAGAAAGTACTCTGCAAGAATCAAATATAAGATAGAAGAGCTTATCGAGAGTCTTGTATTGGTTATAGAACAATAAGTTTGGGAGAGATTGATTAACTACAACTGATATATTTCATATTGTGTTAGTAGTATGTTTCCATCAATGCCAAAGGGAGAGATTGATGAACTATAACTGATTGAATTTTTGAAGATGACAAGTTGATGATCATCGAGCTGCAGAAAGTAAATGCAAGACATTAAATCAATTAATGTATTGTATTTTCATTGATGTTAACTTGATATGGTATGATTTCTCATACACATATTGTCACAACACTTAAAGATCTGAAGAGATAAAGTTAGTGTCGTCGGTAATCATATACACCGAGTGACAATAAACCCTGATGGACAATGAACCCATAGCATAGAAGTTCAAAGTGTTAACCGACAAATAGTATCACCCAGTCAAGTGATACCCAAGAAAGAATTACCGAGCTAACTGTAGTTGTCACCAAACAGAATTGAAGTTGATACCTAAGCTATCTACAGTAGTCACCGAGAACAACTAAAGTGTTGACCAACGAGAACTAAAGTTAGGAAATGAAAAAACACTTAACTGGCAAGAGCTATATTTAGAGTTAACTAATTTTTTTCTTTATTTCTATCGATCAGTTAAAACCTAAAGATAAGAAGGAGATTTAAAGTATGTGTTATTCCATAAAACAAGGAGATATTTACAGAATAAAACTAAAGCAAGCATGGCGAGCTTTACAGGTCAAGAAGTGATCAACAAAGAAAACAAGAAGAATCAATGGTGAAATCATGTCTATATAAAGAGACAATTAATTCATTATGAAAGGAGGATGTTGAGTATAATTCTGGAGAAGATAGAAGTCTTCATGCAGATCTGATCATACAGGTTGAGGAACAGAGCCAAGAATTCTACAGACACTGAGAAATAGAGAAGCAACAACATTCACCGAGCATAAAGAACAAGGAGGGGAGTAAAGGAATTGAAGAGCATATTGATCATAGAGGTATTATGCACTTACAATAGATCTAAACATCTGCAAGATTAAGTTGTATTTATGAACAGATCATCTACTGATTCAGTTTAACAATTGATTCAAAAAATCTCTTAACAGAGTGGGATTTAACCATCCTTATTATATTGAGATATCCCAAGGAGTATCAAAAGGTTTTCATGTTGACAACATAGTAAATTCTAGGTCAAGTGATAAACTATTAGTTTTAAATCCTCTAACAAGGTCGCACTTAACAGTGTGTTTGTAACCTTTAATAGGGTTGGCTCTTCACCGAGCTCACTTCAAAAGAGTGAAAATTTTGGGTTACCGGTCCCAAGTGGTTTTTCCCTTAAAATGGTTTCCACATTAAAAAATCATGTGTCAAATGTGTATATGGTTCATTGCTCTGATGTTTTTCTTAACACATTACTAAAACAGGATTGGTCGGTAAACACTAAGTTATTTGTTGATATTCGGTAAAGGCTAGGAAAAGATAAACTGGTATTCGGTAAAGCTTAAGAAAAGGATAAATAGTATATTCATCAAGCAGTATATATATTTTAGATTCATACAAGGCATACATCTGTTATGACTGAAGAAAACTAGAGGTTTTATATATGTGATATAAGTTTTGGTTGAATGTTGGATTAATTTTTGAGGCCACTAATTCACCTCCCCCCCCTCTCAGTTATTCTAACACATTTAAAACAATGACTAAATGCATCCTAGTACACCTTGGGAACATTCTAACTACAACATATTGGAATTCAACAATGAAAACAACATGTAACATTGGTTTCATGGTTTTCTCAAGTATACCATCACACATCTCATAGGTTTTCCATCCAACTATGATCAAATAATGCATTGCTTTTATCAAACCCTAAAGCAAGTAGGGTACACTAGTATATTTAACCCCTATTTTCAACCTCATTATATGTATTTGTCTTGGTCAGATTATAGAAGGAAAAAAAAAAAAAATTAAAGTAATGCACGCGTTCGTCAAACTTTCAACGATCATGGTGTTCGTCGAGCTTGCGACGAACACGTGCATTACTTAAAAAAAAAGATATCATTTCATTATGTTTCATTACACATTTCAGAGACCACGGAGGGCATGAAGGGTGGAAGAAGTGAGGGCACGGAGGTGGGTGAGGGCATAGGTAAGATCTATATCATCATCCAAGATCTTGGCCTTTGACTCCATTTATAAGAATTGTTAGTCCATGTCGTCTAAGGCAAGGACTTGTATTTTTGGGCATCTATTTTGCAATACATTCTACTTCAAAAATTGTGAAAGATGAAAAACATTCCCACTATTCCATGGTCATTTCATTATTTCCTATTAAAATGAATTTTCAAATTGAAAATTACTATATTCTCATTGGTGTAGCTCCTTTTTCTCAGCAATACACAGTGATGTGATAATGGACATTGAACTCCTCTGATGTTGACTCGAACCACTTAGGCTCTAGTATTGTACCATTGCCTTTATCTTCTCAACTATAGATGCTCACCCCTCTCCACTACCACAACACTCACAGGTATGCATTTCTGTTCCATTTTTTTAGTATTGATTATTTTTAATTTTTGTCTATATTCTTTCCCTAGTCGTACATCCATTTCTTTTATAATCCAAATTTGATTACAGGCTGCAAAGATTGGATCTTATCCTTCTAAACTACATAGATTCAAGGTCGCAAGAAATAATATTAAGCAATAAAATCATGGTTTACCAGAGTACAGAGAATAAATAGTGTACAGCCTAGAGCTCAACTGACCTCTTCTTGATGAATATTATATTAAACGTGACCACATTATAAATTTGGGTGTAAAATAATATTTTAACTCTACATACGCAATATTGAAGTACCAAATAATAGGTCATGAGATGTTAGTAAACAAACCCATTTAAAAATTATTGTTGACAATGAAGTGTAGAAGCAACAACAACTTTGGACATTTCCAGGTACACGATCTTTAAATAACTTAGTTGAGATCTTTCTCCCAAAATAAGTAAATGATGATTCACTCATCCTTTTTTGTAATTGCATACAAACTAGGTAGTAGTAATTAAGATTGGAATTTGATTTCACCCTTGACATTGGCATATGCCCAAAGACAATAAATAAATAATATGAATCATGAGTATTCTTACTGTGTATTTCTTATTGTTTTGATTCACTTAATACACTGTGTAATGTTTGTCTCTTGTAATGTGTGTTGTCATGTGCTGCAATTTGTCTAGATGCACTTGGGCTCATGCCAAAATAGAGTACTGGTGGGGGACAATTGAGGGTTCACACAATAAATGTAGAGACCATTCCTAATACAGTCGTACCTTCATTCATTATGTTTTTGTCTACTAGTTGTTCAAACTCAAAACAAAAGCAAATCACAATATAATTTCTTATAAGACCATTTTTACAGTATTTTTCCACTCCCTATTTTAAGCAGTCCCCCATCTACATTAAGGGATTTCTCAAAATTAATTGATGCAATATCAATCTCTGCATTTGAGTCTCTATGAGCCTTTGATATTTTTAGTACATATAATCTAATCCATTCCATCAACCATGTAAGGAATAGAAGAATGTTACGCTGACTGTAAGCCCTTTATTCTAACCACTACTAGATAGGCTTTCCCATCCCCACGTGCCTATCTTTTACAAAGATAGCATTGCTGACACTTCCTTCTACTCCCCTACCTAAGGTAGGGACTCCATCTGCATGTAGCCCTTGTTTCTTTTTATCTCGGTTATGATCATGATGATGGCAGAAATAAGTTCACAATCGCAAGATGACTTATAAACATGAAATAACCATAATTCATATAATGGTTCTCTACTTTTGATGATATTTACTTTTATTTATTTGATATTTGTACTTATCACCTAATGCTAGTAGTGTGCTAACATAGGGGAAAAATGTAATACTAAAAATTGCATACCCTACCATTATCATGTTATGTTTTGGGCTCATTTAAATTTATGTAACCCTTGGTATTGTTTTTAGGTTCATTTGACTCTTGCCTTGGCCTTATCTCTCCCTTGACCCCAACTTGAGTCTTCTGATTTTTGTGTTTCTTTAGCCATCAAAGTTAGTTAATATAATTTTTGTATTTATCTCATGACATACTATCATTCCAATAGTTCATTTGGCTTGTACTTAGATGTTAGTGCAATGCATTGATGTTCAACTAATGTTGGGCTGTGAGTGTTGCAATTTTTTTTGCTGATAGTGTTGGAACAAAATGAATATTTGAAATATTGATCAAATAACATAAGAAGTATTTATACATTTCCATTAAATAGGGTAATTACCAAGTATAATTACCAACCGGTAATAGGTAAGATAGTTATATCAAACATATACTAAAAGAACCAACAATGTAAAGTTCTATTAACATTTGCTTCTCAAATCTATCAAAGTTCTCCTTGCAACCACACCATTTCTGAATATTTCCTTACCCTCACAAATAATTATGAAAGTATAACTGATTTAGCTAGATTGTAGAAATGGTGCAAGTGTCTGCATGTAACAGATAGTTTGAGAGCATTAAGATAACCTTTATATCCATCTTTCATGGAGATCGATGACAAGGCACTAATTGCCCCAATCACAAAAAATAAATAGATTTTGTAGAAATATCCAAAGCGAGTTCTAGATGAATCCAAAAAAAAATGAAGCGTTGAATTCTCTCACCTAGGCAACAAGACAAAACATGAATTATGAAATTTGGCTTTTGATTATGCCACCATTG
>MU226632.1:91283-105965 GCA_018584345.1 Thuja plicata
TGATTTGAGATGTTGTCTACATTAGTATGTTTCTTTTTATTACAATTATAATTAGTATGAATGAAAAAAATAATCAACTAAACAAAATGATATGTTGGAATGACAGTGCAATATTTATCGATATAGCGTCGATGGCTTTGGTCAATGTGCCTATTTGTCAATGTGGTGTTGGCCCTTGTGTGTTGAACATGTCACACACAACAAGTAATCCTAGGCATCAATTTTGGGGTTGCCCAAATAGGAAAAAGGTCTGGATATGGAATTATATTTAATGTTTAAAAGTAATGTGACAAGTAATCATTTTAGGAAGAACTGATGTAGATTTGGTATTGCGGGGAAGTAGTGGATGTCAATACTTTTGGTGGGTTGATGAAACCACATTTACATCTACCCCATCTATGTCTATACCTAATGTTGGAAATGAGTGCAACTTGTGCAAGGCTCGAGAGGTAGCTAGTGCCACCGAGATTGCTTCAATGGCGAAAGCAGAAATCATGTTTCTGTGATGCCTTCTTTGTGTAGTTTGTGCACTACTTTGTTGGGACCATATGCATAAATGTGATTAACAAAGGGCTATTGTAGATTCTAAAACTTTTTTAGAATTTCATGTAGATAATTTGGACATATTTTGATAAACTCGTGAACTTTTTGTTGTTTATGACTTCATTATGATACCATCTATCTTTCTTGAAGACTCTATCAAAAGGGGAACAATGTCCTCTATCTTCAATCAAATAATGGGTACATAAGGTTTCTCTACATTGATTTGGTATAGAAATTGAGTGTTATACCCAAAAAATGTGGAGCAACTTCTGCACCCTCGATTCCAGTGTAGAGAGAAATGCCATTGATACCCTTTGGATAAAGAGGCTTGATACCACTTCTACCATCCTTTAAAAGACTGGTTTTAAAGTTAAACCTAAACTATGATGTCTCTATGAGTTACATAGGAAAGGCCATCTATAATGATCCCCCGAGGCATTAGGTCTGGCCCTTAGGTCTTTTACATTTGAGTTCTTCCTTGATCTTTCCACCCCTTACCAATATTTTACATAGTTCGCATCTCTTTACAAAACTAGTTTTAAATACCTTATGATTGATTTAGCTAAGTTATTGATGTAGCTTATATTATGATCTTGAATGTAATAAACTATGAATTTATATCATGCATCAAGTTGTGTAGTCATGTATACAGGTGCAAGAAATAGAGAAGCAAGAAGAATATGATACACAGGAAAGAAAGCAAAATTTAGGTATGCAGTTGCAAGTCATGTTGGTTATTTGAACATCATAATAAGCTTTATAGTTTCATTTTCTAGATTCTTAAGTTGGAGGGGGCTTACAATAATAAATCATGTAATAATATATACTAGCACTTGCACCACTAGGGTGCAAGGGTTTCACCAATAAAAATGTATATAAAATATCATACAAGTTAAATATTAGACTTGCTCGCAAAGTATTTGATCGAATGCAGGTTCTGGGATGCAGAGTAAAGCTGAAGATTTTTTCATGCTCTTCTCTCAGATTCTAATGTCTGGCATGAAACCAGATGATGTTTCCTTTCTTTCCATTTTATCTGCTTGCAGTCATTTTGGGCTAGTGGTAGAAGGTCGTCAATACTTTGATAGGATGAGAGAACACTATGGAATCATTCCAGGGATGGAACATTATGCATACATGGTTAAATTTAAATTTCTTCCATTTGGTCACTCTTGCTTTCCCACTTACTCTTTCTCCTTGAACTATTGATGTCTTTTTTGCAATATTTGAACACATAATTATGAAAACAAATTAAAATAATGCATTATGTTTACTCTTCTACATTTTCTAAAGCGTTCTTTCCATCGTTGAAATGATTACTTCCTAATTTTGTATTCTCAATTACAAGTCATTGCAGATTGCTTTACACAACCCAAAATAACATAATTTTATCTAGTTTTACCTACATTTACAAGCTATTTTACAATTTCCATGACCAAAATCAACTGCGTTTAAGGAAATCCATCAAAACATCTATGTTCGTGCTGATGAAATTAGATAAATGGGCAATCTTATCATTGAAGCCAGATTAATTTTCACTTACATTACATTACTTCCACTCTAAGGAAGGGACAGATCCACATACTTTTTTGAATAAGCTTGGATTAAATTAATAGTGAAATTTATTCTTACGTAGCAACAAAGAATGAATAGCTATCTAAATACCATGATTGAATTGTGTCTTCATTGTTTGAAACACAATTTCAATGAAGGCTCTGAAATTTTCAGCCATAACAAATTTCTATAGGTAACCACCTCCACCCATGGGATTATCTGAAATGGAACCCAAGCTAAAGACACCTTGTAGTTTGAAGTGATCAGCCAACTTCAAATGGGTATCAGGTGGGTTGAATGAAACACTGTTTACAACATATCTTTTCTTCCTATTGATCATAGGAGCGGAGTTTGAAAATCTGATGGTTCTTGAGGTAGTTATGTTTCCATAGTGGTAAGATCTCTATGGATTGTGTTGAGGGTCACTTTCAGTAAGGTTCCATATGCACATGAGTTATAACAATAATCATAAATCTCATAAAATGTACACTACTTCAACACATGAGAATAGACTGGCCTAAAATCTAACAGTATTCATATTAACTACCCTAGGAAAGCAAGTTTTGAGATAAAAAAAGATTGAGAAGATGAACTTGATGCTTATAAGCATTGCATACCTGATGGATCTTGCCTGGTTCAAGGACCAATCAACTTCATTAGTTGGGCCCCAGGGAAGAGGTCTGGAAGGAGGGGTTTGTGAATTACATTGAGCATAATATGTAGCCTTTTTTATATATGTAATCTTTTTTATATATGTAGTTATTTTTTGAATTGACATTAAGCATAATATATTAAATATTTGTGCTTGGAAATGGTGGACTTTCGTGAGGATCTAGACCAATTGATATTGTTTTATTAAAAAATTGAAACTGAGATTTTGATGGCTTATTATAGGATGCTTTCAACCCTTAAGTTCGAAGTTCTATTTTGGGCCACCTTCAGGAGACAATTGTCAAAGGGCAACTGATACAGTTTTTCCCTCATAAAGTGGGTCCATGAGTAGGACTCTGAACCGTACAGCTAAAATGCTCCACATGGTTATTCTTAAAGTGAGGCTATTAAAATTTTATGAAACATACAACCAATTTTGTTGTTTTCAGATTGCATTAGATCATGAAACCTCTTACTTGGTTAACATGAAATAGCTCTTGGTCAAGCTGATTATTTTTTTTCATAAAATGTACAGCTTTTCATTACATATTAATGAACTCAATGGTCTATTCAAGGAAGTTTGTCTGGCTTCACTACTCATATTTTGGAAAATTTATACACATCAAACATTGAGAAAAGAATTATTTACACTGGTGTTAATTTTTGTTATACACATCAAACAGTGAGAAAATAATTATATGCACTTGTGTTAATTTTTGGTCCAGTCTAAATCAAGAGCTCCATGTCAATTCTTCTTGCTTATTGTTGTTGCTAAAAATCATATACACCGATCTGGAAAGATAGAATTAGAAAATATCTGATTTCAAAAATTTTGATTATTTACTAGTTTGTGATTAGGATGCAATTGGAGGTTTTTTGTTTTATTGTTTATTTTTTATTAGTTTTTTGGGCGCACATTACTCGGTACCTATAGAGACCATAGTAATATTCGGCTAGGAAAGCATGTTGTAGATTGTATTTGGAAGATAAAACCAAATGACCCTGGAATTTATGTGTTGTTGTCAAACATATATGTTGAAGCAGGGAGGTAGGATCACGTTGCCGATGTGATAAAACTGATGAAAGATAGGAGAGTGAAAAAGGAGTCAGATGTAAGTTGGATTGAGGTAAAGACCAAAGTTCATGCAAATCTATTCCTTAAACATGCATCGTCAAAACAACTACATTATTAAGGATTCAAAGATAATCCATGGAGATGAACACATAAATTTTATAAAGACATAAAAACTGTAGAAAATAAATGCAAAAGTTACAATCATCTACATGAGTGCAACTGAAAAAGTTGATTTGACATACAATGCTAATCCTATTCACTTCTCATCTCAATTTCAATTTTACATCATTACATATATCAAGTGTGGTAGTATGTCAATAAGAAAGTCTCCCATATCAAACTTATACAAATTACAATAATAAATTAGAAAAGTGGAATGATTTACATCCTGAAGATAGTCTACTAAAAGAGTACAGTAGCCCATATTTGTAAATCATACCTGGCAATGCCATTTTCTTGTAACAAGCACATAAGTATGGTTTCCCTTGAAGTGGTTAACATCAACACCTCCAAACACAATCTCTAAGATATCTTTCATACATTTTGTCAAATAGTAGACATGCTTTGTCTATGCTTCCAAACTTGTATATAAGCTTCTTTTTAATTTATTCATCCTATTGGAGCTGCATAGCAACACCAAACTCTTTCAAAAATAGTAAAATTGATTAATATTTTTTAGACCAGAGCAATTAAACAGAGACCAAGATCTTACAAGTTTGAACTCCTCTTGAAGACAATCTCCACAGCGAATCATGACAGTGGTCACATACACGGCCACTGCTATCTTTTCTGGGAAAACTTCTGATGCATATGCTAAACTTACTCCCCCAAAACTGTGCCCCACAAGAACTATCTATGACACATAATTACTAAAAACTATTAGAGCTTAAGTTGTAATGGTATCTCTATAATAATTTCATCTTGTAGATCTCTCTATTGAAAAATAACAGAGTATCACGTATGGAACAAATTTAAATAATACAATTGAAATTTTGACTTATTCAGATGATTCATCTAAAACAATCATATAATATTATATCATATTGATATATAAGTTATAAAGAAAATGTATTAATAGATAGACCCTACCTCACATATCATATTATATGATATCAATATATCAGTTATTAAAGAAACATGTGAATGGAAGTTACTATGGGTGAAGGATAACCCATGAGAATGGAAGTCATAATGGTGCATATAAATATTTTGCCTCATAGATATCTCCATTAGGAAAGGATAAAAGGAAATCAGGCTATACGTTATCATATCAATATATTATTAGAAAAAGATGCACATAACTTATCAAGACAACCTTACAAAAATAGATAATCATACTTGAAGTAAGCTTAAACATCCTATTTTAAGTCTAAGCTTTGACTTTGTTTTGATAGCTCATCTGAAACCATACTGATAGACAGACTCTGTTGGAGAAATGGTGCATATAAGGATTTTACCTTGTAGATATCTTCATTGAAAAACAAAGTGTTATACATTATTATACCGATATACAAGTTATTAGAAAAAGATGGATAGAACAGAATGGACTACTAGAGAAATCTTAGAAAAAATAGTGTAAGCTTAAAAAATGTATTTTAAGTTTCAACTTCATATTCTAAGCTTGAACAGTAGACTCTAAGTTTTGACTCATTTAAGTAGTTCATTTGAAGTCTTACTAATTTCTCTAATAGAACCTGCCTATTAGTATGTTTCAATATGAACCACCTCACCAAATCAAAACTTAAAATATACTATTTAAAAAAAAAATCAAATGAAATTACAGTTAAACAGAACATCTTACTTCAAAAATCAAACAGCCCCAAAACAAGCCACAAGATATACAAAAATAGAGATAAAGGAACCAGGCAAAAGCACCAAAATCTGGCTCTATGAAACAAAATACCTTTTCATTTGAAGGGAGGTGAGAAAGGAAATCCATGAGAGGTTGTTTGTACTCCTAAAAGGAGTGAATTGAGTCTGCAAGAGAAGGATTTGTGACTGCACTTTTGAGATTAATGGCAGTGACTGTGTGGTCATCTTGTTGCAGAAGATACCATGAAGATAGTCTAAAGAAGATTTTGTGTGATAAATACAAAGGGAGACAGTGAATGCCATATCTTCTCCAAGATATTTTACAAATTGATCTTTTGAGAAAGGAAATGGATATCTCATCAATGCTTCTACTAAGCTATCTTGAAGAAATTACTTGATATGGAATATTAAAAGTATTATGTAAGAGATTTATCCTATTCTACTAGTCGGTCCAGCATGGTAGGGAACATTATTAAATTCTAATGTAGGATTTTTCCTGAATTTTGTGATAAATAAGGTGGATTAATGTAAAAGATAAAGGAACATGTAATAGAAAAAGGGTGTGATGGAGCCTTTAAATTTTTCTAAAATTAAGGCATCCATTTATAATGTTAGAGATTTGAAAAAGGATAATCATTAAAGATCAATAGTAAACCTAATAAAAATATATAAGAAAATGTGAATTAGTAGTTGCAACTCTCTATCATGAAGTTACATATTGACCTCTTCCAAAGAATTTGGCCCAAGAACTCACTGTCATGAAGGATTCAAGTCTTGATAAACTATCACAAGCTTCTTAGCATACAGAAGTAGTCTTGCTCAATAGTCATCAATTCTACAAATGGTTTGCAGATTTGGAGTCTACCATGAAATCAAAGAGAAAAGAGAAATATCTTTATTATGTGAACACATTAACAAACAGACAACACACTCAACATCAATAGCTATCTTGAGCATGCAAAAGGGAAAATGAACCAATCACTACATTCATATTTGCACAAGTACTGAGATATAATAAAATAGTTATATCATACGAGCAAGCAAAATCCATCAGTACCAACACCAACCTCCATGACTAATTCCATGCACCAGTACAAAATGGGAAATGGGTTTACTTGCCGTTGGAAATCTTATATTTTCAAGTGAAATAATTTTTTATTTTATTTTTTAAAATAGATTCGCTTTTTCGACCTTCATAACAGTGACAGTTGACAAGGGTCCTATACAAACGATGAATTGATTGATGAATCACCGTTGATGTTTCGACACCATTATGTCGATCAATTCATCATTTGTATAGGATTCTCTTCGTAGAGTAGTTGCAAAAGCGACAAACTTTAAAAAGGGATCAGGGTGAAAGGCGCACACAACATCTCTATTACAACCCTCTTTTTCTAACCTTTACATCGTCAGTCTTACAACAGATATACCAAACGTTGCAAGTTGCGATGAAAAAACTTCGATGACAATAGTGGTCGTTTGGTCGACCAATATGTATTGAAAAATTGACGAACTCGCATCAAAAATATGGTAAAAATTTACTAGTGGTATTTAACTTTGTCAACAATGTTAGAGACCACATTGTTCTCCATAACTTGTACCATCCAAAATTTAATCAACCAAGACTTTGGAATCCTTTAACAAAATTAAAAACAAAGTTTCTCACAAACAATTATGATTTTTCACTGTACCCAATGGGAGATATGAATTACTTAGTGTTTCTAGAAACCCTAGCTAGGGTACATGACTATCATCACTAAAAATGCAATAATTTATACAACGATTAATGAAATGACTCCAAAAAAAAACCAAAAGTTATGTCTTTCATAGCTCCATCACCCTCATGCCTAGTCTCAACCATATTAGGTTGTACAAAATCATAGCAAGCAAGTTTATTTTGATTTCACAGTAAAAATCTACAATTAAAAAACCTAAAACCATAACTTCTACAAAAAAAAAAAAAATTCATCAAACAAAAAACATCTGAAAGAGGAAATATTCCTTCAAATTCTCCAATTGGTTTTTAGGTTGTACCAAAGGTTTTTATAGACTGTAACATAGAAAATGCAAGTTGGAATGTGTGAAAATGATTTTTCTTTCATTCCCTCATTCTCCAACCCTGAATTCAAGATTATATTACATATTAATGAAATTAAAACCACTCCCAACTATCTAACCAACCACCAACTTCCCAAAACCAAAAATGTGACTTTCTTGACAATCTTGTCATGACAACTTTTGCACTTTTTTGTAACATTTACATTTTTTGAAAAATTGTCACTTAAACATTCCAAAATGGATCTAAAGGACCCCAAATGGTCTTAATGAAATATTTTGAATAAAATGCATCAAAACAACCTAAAAATCAAAGCATGACTATATGCATTAGAAGATGTCCCTGCATCAGTTGTGATTATGATATGATTATGTAAATGTGATTTACAAATGCAAGATCTAGGAATAGACGGGGCTAAAATATAGATTATTATATGCAAAAAACAATCAAGAGCTAACAGGCCAATTCTGGGACCCAAAATAGAAAGGGGAGAACGTGACACATGATGTGAAAACCAAATTTTAGGTTGAAATGAAAGGAATATGGCAACCTGGTAGACCTCTTCCCAAGAATATGGTGAATAACTTTCCCCATTCCCTACACTTTCCAATGAATTTAGTTGAAAATTGCAGCCAGTCTCTTGATCTTCCTAGATCTCTCTTCACACTAGTGTCACTTGTTCTTTCACATAGAAGAGAGAATATTTTGTAGAAATGGGTTTTCCTCAGTTAGAACTCAACTTAGTAATTAATCTTGTAATATAAATGAAATTTACTTGAAAGGAAAGTACGTTTATATAAAGTAGAGGCATCTGAAAATGAAATGCTTATACCTTCATAAACCTTCTTGATGTAGAAAATCCTATGAATCTGTTTGATTGTTTTGATTATTGACTTGAATGATAAGAAGACCATGAATTCCTTCACAGATGCTTGAAATATAAAAAAACACTCCCTAATATTCAATGCTTGGAATGCTTGATCTCTTGCCTTACAACTTGAGATGTTTATTTGAACTTCTTTCTTGTAGATGTGTGATAGAGATGCTTTTATGGATATATTTCTTACCAAAATGAGGGAGGTATCCTTTCTTATACATCTCTCACATCATTTTAGGATAAAAACTCAAAGAAGGTCGACGTGGGCTTGAATTTATTGTTTATATAAAGTAATCATTATAGGGTTTCAATATAGGGTGAAACATAGGGTAATGTGGTGACTTGGTTGCCCTATTCCCTCCAATGTGGTCCCAAATTGGAACCAGGGGTCCTATTTGGAGAGAAATGACTTGTAGAAACTAAAAAATAGTTCATGCCTATCCCCCCCCCTTTTTAACATGTCTTATATATTTTGTGTTTGATCTTTATCATTCACTGATATTGTGTCATTCTTCCATGTCATCATCACTATTTTTTGTCCCTAATTTGCATCATAACCCTAATTGATTTGACCTATTTAATCATTTCAAAACCCTATAAAACCTATAAAAATCCTTTCAACACCTTTTCAATATCTTAAAAATCATCAGAATTGATTCAAATCTTTTTTCAACATTATCAAATCCCTTTCAAAACCACATCAAAATCAATTCTATCTTATCAAAATCAATCTTTTGTCACATCAACATCATCAAATCAATAAAAATTCACTAATTTTCCCTTCTTAGGAATAAATAACCCTTAGTTTATCCCAAACCCTAAGTCTTGATAAATAAGTGTACTTTATTTATCCATTTTCCCTAAATTTCACAATTAATTAATTTTATATTGATTAATTGGCTAATTCTTGATTTATGGGGTTTTCTAAATTCCTAAATCCTAATTTCTAATTTGTGAGGATAAATGAGTTTTTAAATTCAAATATTCCCTCGCTTTTCCACACAGGATTCAATCCCTATTAATTATCCTACATTCATCTTTTCTAGCTTCCAAGTTTCTTACACCTTCCCTTCCCATTTTCCCACTAATTTAGTCTATCCCTTTCCCTTCCAAATGCCCTTGATTTATGCATACAAAAATGAAATGCTTCTAATTTTCATAATGTGTCATAATATGAAATTTTCCACTTTCAACTCCTAAATTATGACATCTTCCCAATTGTGCATCAATTTGCTAATTTGATGATTTTCCCTCAAATATCTATAAATTGGGGCTCAATTCCAATTGATACGGATTTTGAATCTTCTCATTATCATGTCAAATTTCTTTCATAGTTGAATCCATTATGTCATTATGGGAGCTACATCAATTCAATTGGAGAAGCAAGAAAGGGAATTGAAATCCAATTGAGGGGGTTTTCATATGTTTTTTTGCATATTTTATATATTTTTTCTCAATAGATTTGATGTTTAGGATAGGTTGATATTTTGTATGATTTTAGAGGTTTTTTGTTTCCTTGGCATGCAGATTTCCATTTTTCCTATCTTACGGTACCAGAACAAAGGTGAAATTGAGTTGGGATAAACGAAATTGAGGTTGTATCATGCATAATGAACATGGAAAACCAAGGACACTAAAATATGGCCTAGTTGAGCAAGAAATTATATAGGGATACAATTTACAACACTACATTTAGCACTCAATTTAACAGGAGTATGAACTTAATTCATACTCTTGGTAAAGCATATCAAAGAAATGGTTTTTTTATCAAGGTAAAAGAGACAAGGAAACAATAAGCCCCCAAGTGACTTAGGTATTCGTCAAATCCAAAACCAAGATAAAGTAAGAAACAGATGAAAAAGAGAGAGAAATAAGACATGACCATACTACACTAGTAAGGTTTAACTTACTATGGACCATGCAAAGAGAGAGAGGTGCAAAGGAGAGTTGAACAGTCTATCAAGTTGTGTTATGCTAGTCAATTCACCTTGAAGGATAACCAAGTAAATCATTGTAAGCTAGGAAACCTTGCTAAAAAAATGGTACAAGGATAACCAAGGAAAGAATTGTATCCAAAGAAATCCACCAAGAAAATAGTGCAAGAGGATAACTAAGGACAGCATTGTATCCAAGGAAATTCACCAAGAGAACAGTGCAAAATAATAACCAAGGAAACATCCTAAGAGAAAACTTTATTATTTGATTTATGATATCTTCATAATGTGTAACAAGGAGCAAAGTGTATGCCTCCATATAAAATTAATTGTGTAGGCATTACCGAGAGAAATGGATTTAAGGTAGCATGCATGCATCCAAAAGAAAATTCCACTATTATATGCCCTCAAGAAAGGACAAATCAATATAAATAAAGCACATGAAGAAAAGTGAGCACATAGGGATCTACTAACTTTGGGGTCAGTATTTGTATTTGATATTTAATGTATATCAAGAATAGTCATAACGAATTGATCTCATTCCCAAAAGGTAGTAGAACTAAAATAATAATGGAATAAGAGAACATAAGATGAATAGAAGTATTTTTGGGTCAACATTGCAGAGACCAAAATGAGATATGGATCTCACTACTTTGCATCATCCCCAAGTAGACAACACAAAGAAACATTTACAATAATAGCACATGTGTGACATAACATATATATGTCATATAGAAGAATTGAGATACAAATAGAATAATGTCACGACATTTTTATTCCCTTTATCGCCTTGTGCCAACAGAGAAATAAGGGTCGTCTAAAGAAATATATACAACAATAAAAAATAAAAATGAAACCACATTACAAATAAGAAAATATAAAAAATAATCAACAACACAAAAGGAGTTATTCAAGTGTATCATCTTCCAACCCATCTTTTTGAACATTATTTAGGGAAGGTGGACAACATGTGAGAGGAGTAACATAAAGCACAATAAATGGAGCTACTGCAAGTTCCAAACAAGGACCATGCTCTAATGATGAGTTACTTTTCTTGTTATAAGGAGCAAGAGTTAATTCTTGGAAAAATATTACAAATAATTCATGATTGAGTTCAATAATCTCATACATATCATTAGAATAATTAGGATCAATATAATTTGAATCATTGACATTTTTAACATCATCAAGAGTATCCTCGTCATCTAAATTAATCACAATAGTCTCCTTAATACAAATTGAACAATCACCATGTTTAGACAATTTATTTTTCTTAAGATTCACTTACTCCTTTGGGCTAAGCATGGGTTGGTCAAATGAAATCAAAGCATCATGAGGTGTCTTGGGGGAGGAAATGGTTTGGGAAGAAATCTCATAGCCCTTAGCATGACATCTATGATGGCAGTCATGAGCACATTGATTTCATTTCATTTTCCTTAAGATTTGTGAAGTTTTGGGATCAATCAACATTGACTCCTTTTCTTCCTTAGGAGGAATAGAAGTAACTTCACTAGGTTGACAAATAGAGGACACAAGATATTTTTAGGATATAGGAGGTGGACCTAAAGTGTAAATAGGAGGAATGGAAGGTGTGGGAAGGAGTCCAAGTCTAGGGAAAGGAGATGAGACATCCATATCTTTTCTTAACAAAAAAATAAATCTATGTTTGAAATTTTGGTATAATAGGAATAAAATATCTTTGCGACATTGCAATGGTTGAGGCATGTAAGGAAAAAAGAATTCAAGGTCATATTTTCCATAAATTTCTAAAGGTTGATAGAGACTATGATTGATCATGATTATTTATCCTTTATGTGGAAACTTCAAACACTTATGGGTAGGAGAATATATATCTTTCATATAAGTAAGCCAAGGAAGTCCTAGTCTCACTTGGAATTTATCAAAGGTGGGAATAATGAAAAAAGGTGACATCTAAGAACTTCTTACCAACGTCAATGGGAAGGGTAATAGAACCATGGGTAAGACAAGTAAAACCATTAAAATTATTATTCATCACACCATATTTTTCTTAGGATTCTTGATGGAATTATCTTGTGAAAATATGTTACTCAATTATAAAATTCACTATGTAAATAGGATCAATAAGCAATACTTGAGAGAAATTATCACTAATTTTTGCAAAAATGTCAAAGGTAATGCAAGGTTTGGGCTTAGTCTTAGGTTTGGGTTTGGATTGATCAATGAGGTTGACAACATTCTTGTTTGTACTACACATAACATCAACATTCATAATGGTAGGGTTAGTAAGCTCATCAATATTGGTGGAAGAAGGAAATTAGTTGGCTCAATGATGTTGGTAGAATGAGAAGGAAAAGTATTGGTATATATTTTCAAGTTTCTGTTAGGAGGTGCAATGGATTTGTCTCCTTGGTCATTAACACCCTCAATGATTACGGTATTGGAATCTATAAGGTCTTGGATAATATGTTTAACCCTATAACACTTCTCAATATCATGACCAGGATGATGATGGTATTGGCAAAAGGCTTTGGGATCATAGGTTTTGGGTAATGGTTTGTAAGGGTCAAATGGTTTAATGGGAGGAAATTTCAAAACATTAGCATTAAAAAAATTAAACATCGCACTATGCAAAGATTCAAAAAAAGGTGTAAAATTAGGAGCGTGTATGAAAATAGATGTAAAATGAACCACACCTTATTTTACAACTTCCACTTGCAAATCAACATTGTTGGATTAATTATTGATCTCTGTAAAATATTTTTGGGATTTTGGGATTTTTGGGAGATTGTTGAGTAGAATCATTATTATCAACCAGAGCCATTGAATTGGATGACTCAAACTGGCTCACTTAAAGCTGATAATTATGAAGAAGTACACACAATTGAGTAAAAGAAGTAAACTAAGAAAATAATAAATTATCTCTGATGTCTTTTTGAAAATTAGAAATAAAAATTCTTTTAACATCCATATTAAGCATGGGATAAGAAATTTGAGTATGAAAATATTTAAATCTACCAATAAAATTAGTCTTTTTCCTTTAAAACCTTGTTTACAATGAATCAAATTAGTCAAAGAAATTTGAGGACCAATATTGTTTTGAATTTTTTGAATGAAAGCATTAGCCAATTTTTGAAAAGAATCAATTGAATAAGGATGCAAAGAAAAAATCATTGTAATGCATATCTCTAAACGTCCTAGGAAATGATTTACCCATAAGTCTATGATCATTTGAGAAGTTACTACACAAGGTTTGAAATTTTTTTTTATGTGAGTCAAGGGATAACCTTTTCTATAGTATGTCTCCAACTGAGTTTTTTTTGTATATTGAGGGATTATGGTACAAATGATGTCTTGGGACAATGGGCTAGCAATGTCACGAATGGGAATTTTCAATTTAGATTGGGTAATGGAAGCTAATTGTTGTTGTAAGGGAGAAACAATTTGGGCAAGGTTATTAATGTTTGCTTTGGTGGATAGGTTGGTATTGGACATGTTGGAAAGATATATGATATTTTTTTGTGAATTGGATGGACCATTGGAGTATGTGTTAGAGTATTTTACTCTAGTTGCTTAAGCTTCTCTTAGGTGCATTATTAATTAATAATGCACAACCTAGTATTTCCCTTTTAGGGTTTCGTTCACCTTTTAAAGGTTGAACTTTGTAATTGTTTTTCATTAACTCAGTTGATATTTTTGCTCTCAAATTTTGAGTAAACTTCTGGGTTTCGCTTTTTCCATTTTGCTGTTTCATTCTTGTGACAGGTTTATTGCATGCAGCTGGATCTTGGAGTTGAATCTGATATTTCATCAGTTTCTACATGGTATCAGAGCCTTGCTGTTGCAGCTTGTTCAAGTTTGGTTGGAGCTATGGATCAAGCCCTCTCTTTCTGGGGCTCTCTGGAGTTTTTTTTGTCACTTTGGAGGAGGCTCGATCTTCTGGAGAAGATTGAGCAGAAACGGACTCCGCCATTGCATTCAGAAGGCCTGGGAGAGTCGAAATCATATAAAACTTGACCTATTTGGCCTCCGGAGCATCTGGGAAAAATATCTGCCCTTCTACAGCCGTACGGCACGAGTTTCGAGGCAGAAAATCAAAAAAAAAATTTAAAAAAAAAACATTTTTTAAATGTTTTTTGGCGTATAAATTACGCAGGCAGTGCATTGTTAAACCGTGCCACCCGCGCGCAACCAAAGGGCC
>MU226632.1:107100-128418 GCA_018584345.1 Thuja plicata
TACTCGGCATGTTATGCCCTCTTTTGAGACCTTTTTTGACAGGTTAACTCGTGAGCAGTCCAAGCTCAGTCAGATGGATTCTCTTACAGGTTCACAGTCACAGGCATTGCTTGCCAAGTCATCTCAGAATACACAAAATCCGAAGCTAAAGCAGATATCTAATTCCTCTTCTCAGCACTCTACTGGCCCACCATCTTCTTCTAAGAAGGAGAAACAGAAGACTCAGAACCCTACTTGTTCTTATTGTCAGAAGGGGTCCCATGATGAGTCCCAGTGTTATCAGAAGAGATTTGATGGCTATGAGAAACAGATTACAGATTTGCAAGCTCTCCTTTAGAAGAGCACTATTTCCTCTCCATCCTCTTCCACCTCACAGGGGTCTACTTTTTAGTCTTCTGCCTCATCTTCGACATCTGGACAGAATTTTGGACAGGGTCATGCATTACGCGCATCTGTTGCATCCCCTTCATAGGTCCCTTGGATACTGGATTCAAGTGCTTCTCACCATATGGCCTCTTCTCAGGATTTTTTCTCTTCTTTTGATACTTCTCCTATTCCTCACATTCTCATGGGGAATAACACTGTACAGACAGTCTGTGGGACAGGTTCAGTCAGCATTCAGGATGGCACATTCAATGATGTATTGTATGTCCCATCTCTCACTGCCAACCTTCTCTCCATTTATCAGATTACACGCAGTGGGTCAGGGAAGACAGTTGAGTTCACAGCCAATTCAGCCCTCATCAGGGATAGTGTGACAGGAGGCATTATTGCTACAGGGACAGTTGATCATTCCTCCCGTCTCTACATCTTTTCTCACTTTGGTCCACCATCTCCATTGTCGGAGCTCAGCTCTCCTCTTTCGAGAGAGCATCATGTGGTGCAGTCAGGTCGCTTGAACCTCTGTGTTGTTCCTGAGACCAGTGTTGTGACTGCCACACCACATCCTAAGGAGTACTTTTCTCTTCAGCCGAATTCTTCTTCAACACTGCTTGACCCTCCAGCTCCATTCATCGAGCCATCAGGTGTAGTTGTTGAGGATTCTTCAGAGGACACTCATCTCCTCTCTCATGACAGTGTCAGCACACCTGTCATACCACTTGCATTGGGGATTCCCTTTCAGGATCCTCATGTCTTCTCATTTGAACATCAGCTCGGCCTTCCAGTGACACCTCATCTTTCGAGGTCACCTCTTCAGCACCCACTGCCTTTCACTCCTCTGCATTGGAGTCACGGTGGTTTGTTCTTTTCTCCAAGGGTTCTTTCATTCTGGGGGGGCTTTGGAGCCTCAACCCTCTCTCACAGGGGGGTTAGCAGCACGCATTGTACTACTGGCTTTGAGAGAGTCTCTTAAAGTCATTCTTTTTGTCTTTGTTTGCTTTTCTATCTCTTTTTGGGGTAGGGTTTTTCCCACAGGGTTTTCTCTATTTCCCTAGTTCACAGAGATTTCTTTGTTGTTGGGTACCTGATCAGGCCTTGTTGCCGGGACCCTTTTCTTGTTGTCTTAGTTTTTCTACGTCAGCTTTCTCCCTGCGTTCAGCTTAAGGGGGGGTGTTAGAGTATTTTACTCTAGTTTCTTAAGCTTCTCTTAGGTGCGTTATTAATTAATTCTTAATTAATAATGCGCAACCTAGTATTTCCCTTTTAGGGTTTCATTCACCTTTTTAAGGTTGAACTTTGTAATTGTTTTTCATTAACTCAGTTGATATTTTTGCTCTCACATTTTGAGTAAACTTATGGGTTTCACTTTTTCCATTTTTCTATTTCATTCTTGTGACTGGTTTATTGCATGCAGCTGGATCTTGGAGTTGAATCTGATATTTCATCAGTTTCTACAGTATGTAGGTGAAACATTGTGGTAAGTAGGTATAAGTAATGGTTGAGAAATACAAGGGACACTCATGGAAGGATGTATGAAAGAACTAGAGATTCCCCTAAGACTAACATGTGTAGGATTGATGGTTTGAATAGATGTAGTTGTGATAGGTGGAGTATAAGTAGACACGTTAGGTAATAATTTTGGAATGGTAATGAAATTCTCAACATTATTAGTGGGATTAGAAAGATTAAGAGCTTCAGTACATCTTTTCACATGATATTTTCATTCACAATATGAGATATGTCACACAAGAAATAAATAACATGTTAATAAGTTTGAATCATACTCCTCAATCCTTCAACTGAGGGGATTGCCTCACTATTAGAATGTTCTTGACCCAACCAATGCTCAAGATTTTCCAAATCATGGAAAAGAGTTTGCACTTGGATAGGAGATACTCTTTTCAAAGAGTCATCCTCATCATGAGAAGTATGGGAAGATTTATTCTCAACAATATTAGGTATTTCATTTGTAGGAATATAGGTTTCACCTAGATTCCTAGGGAAGACGCTAGTTGAATCAGGATCTATACCCTTTAGGGAACCCATAAGTCTACAACTTCTTCTCATGGGGATACTATATGTAGGACTCAAGGTCATAAAACTCATATGAAAAGGGATAAGAGAAGGGAATTTTTAAACAATACAAATTACTAATAAACTGGTCATTTAAACATTGTAGAAATTGAAGTACATTTGAATATTTAATTACAGAGAATGTAACAATTAATCATATAAATCATATCTAAAATGAAAGGAAAAAGACTATGGAGGCATACATAAATTTTATGCAAAATAAGACCTAATATAAATGTATTAATAATAAATTTTAACCTTGATTTGTATTTATAACCTAATGAATTGCATGGAAATTAAATCTAATCATCAAAATATGAAGAAACATGTAAGGAGTCAGGTTCACCAAAATTTAGTGAAAGAAAATAGGTCTTCTCTAGGATGCACAAATAAACTAGGAAGAAGCTTAGGCCTGTCTCTTATCTTACATTGGAAGTAAGATGATTCACTAGGGTCAAGAAGTCTTGAGAGTTGAGTGGATGCAATGATCCTTCGTTGTAATGGAAGTTGTGATAATGATATGATTATGTAAATGTGATTTAGAAATACAAATGCAACATCTGGGGCTAGAGAGGGCTAAAAGATTGGTTTATGTATGCACAAAAAATCAAGAACTAACATACCAATTCTGGCACCTAAAACGGGAAGGGGAGAATGTACACAGCTGCAAACAAAATTTCAAACTAGAATGAAAGGAATATGTTTACTTGGTTTTCCTCTTCCCATGAATATGGTGACTTCATCACCCTATTCCCTACACTATCTGACAAATTCACTTGCATACTGTAGTCAATCTCTTGATATTCCAGAATCTCTCTTCGCACAAGTGTCACCTATTTCTGCACATAGAAAAGAGAGAAAATGTTGTGTAGAAAGAGTTTTGCCTCAGTCAAACCCTCATTTAGGAATTAACCTTGAAATATAAATGAAATGTACTTGAAAGGAAAGTGTGCTGATGTAAAGTAGAGGCTGGATCTAAAAATGAAATGCTTCTTATACCTTTATAAACCTTCTTAATGTTGAGATGCCTATGAAGATGTTTGAAGTTGTCTTGATTGTTGACTTGAATGATAAGGTGATCATGGATGCCTTCATAAATTCTTGAAATTTACAAACTACTCCCTAATCTGTGATGCATAGAATGTTTGATCTCTTGCCTTGGGACTTGAGAGCTTGATTTTAATTTCTTTCTTGTATATGTGTGTAAGAGATGCTTTGATGGATATCTTTCTTACCAAAATGAGGGAGATATCCTTTCTTGTATACCCCTCACATCATTTGGGGATGAAAAACTCAAATAAGGTTGACGAGGGCTTGAATTTCTTGCTTAAATGAAGTAACTATTGTGAGGTACCAATTTCTAGGCCAAACATAGGGTAATGTAGCAACTTGGTCACCCTATTCCCAGGAATAGGGCAATCAGATTGCCCTATTTCCCTCTAATGTGGTCCCAAATTGGGACCATGTGCACTATTTAGAAATAAAAACATAGGTATAATTGAGCTAGGGTAAGTGGAATTGAGGCTAGATCAAGCATAACAAACATGGAAGACCAAGGACACTAAATAGGGCCCAACTGAGTGAGAAATTATATAGGGATACAATTTACGATGCTACATATCCCATGTGTCTCACCTCAAGAATGAACTTGGACATAATGTTTTTCCCTCTTCTGAGTTTCCCCCTTTGGATGAGGAAGGGAGTGTTTGGTTAAGTGGAAACACTTACTAATGGAGGATTCTACTGGGGAGAAAGCATATTTTACAACATCCAAATTCACAATTTATTGGGGATAAGAAATTTTGGAGGGGGGGAAAATAATGTCCACTTCATGGGCCTAGTTAGCAGATGTAACCGTTAGCCTATTCTTGAGTTCTAATAGGCTGATTTGTGGTGGTTAGAGAACTTTAGTGTCCTTGGCTTTTGTTAGTGGTGTTTTTCTTAATTGGTTATCTAGATTTTTGTGATTCTCTTCAAAATAATTTTGGCCTCCTAAGTTGTTCTCCACACTTCTTGGAGAACGTACCTATTTTTAGTGTGCTCTCATTTTAGCACCTCTCATTATTCCTCAACTTAAATTTCTTCTTAACATGGTCAATTTTTGCTTTAGGTACCTTTATAGTGTTTTCCACAACTTAATAGAGAATATTTAAATTATGCACAAATTATAAGGACGGTGTTATATCTTATTGTTCAAGTATTTTTTAATTTTATATAGTAACATTGTGTCCCTCTAAAGTGGATGCGTAGAGGAATCGGACTAAAAATTAAGATGTTTTAATACTGTGGACACCTGAAAATGGTTCATTGCCTATGCCCCCTTTTTAACATGTCTTCTATATTGTGTGTTTGATCTTTACCATTCACTAATATTGTGTCATTCTTCCATGTCATCAATTACTAACATTTCTCTCATTTTGGCCAAAATTGATCATTTTCCTAATCATTTCTGATCAACCCTAAACCGATCCCATTCGATCCTATTCGATCCTATTCGATCCTAAACTGATCCTATTCGATCCTAAACCATTCCAAACCTTCCTAAATCTATTCAAACATATCCCATTATATTCCTAATCAATTAAAGAATTGTTTGGACTCATTTTGACCATTCTGGGGCATTGTCCAAGATCATCAATGCCTAATTAACCCAATTTCAAACCTATCAATCAAACCCTATTTCAATTCGATCAATCTTATCATCACTTCAGGAGCATTGTCCAAGATCATCGATGCTTTGTATCCTTTCAATCAACCATTTGATAACATTGTCAAAGATCATCAGTGTTATCGCTATCAATCTATCAATATCAATTCAATAGGGTTGTTCATTATTGTCAATACTATTTCTGATTATCATTTTGGGAACATTGTCAAAGATCATCGATGTTTCCCCATTTCAATTTCAATCCTACGACGCCATCAAAGTTCATTGGTGCTTTTCAATAATTTCCAATCATCATTATTTGGGCGCATTGTTGAAGATCATCAATGCCTCGTGATTCCCTAAACTATTCTGGAACCCTAAGAATTAACCCTAAACCTTCTCAACATTATCAAAATCCCTTCAATTTGACATAAACACCTTCAACTCGATCAATAATTCACTAATTTCCCCCTTGGGATGAATAACCCATAGTTCATCCCTATGCCCTAATTGAATAAATAAATAAAATTTATTTATTCCCCTTTCCCTAAGTCTCAATAATTAATTAATTAGCTAATTCCAATTTATGAGATTTTGTAATTTCATAAATAATAATTTGGATTTGTGAGGAATATTGATTTATTAATTGAATTAATATCCTCCTAATCTCACCTAATTTCCATATCCATTAATTAAGGATTCACATCCCTATTAAGGTGCTTCTTCAATATCTTCAATATCCTCCAATATCTTCTTATTTTATCTCCCCCATTTCAAGATTCCAAACATCCTACCAACCAAAATCTGCATTTATGCATAGATTTTTTGCTATCTCATCTAATTGATCCTCATTTTCTATAAAACGGGATGCATTCCTCTCATTCAAGGTTAACCACAAGATTTTTTAAAACCTCAAGAATCACTATCTCCTAGTAATTCTCATTATCAATTCAAGCTTTCAAGTTCTTTGTGTAATTATGTTTGTCAAAGAGCATCATATCAACCTCTATGGAGAAGAAAGGAGAGCATTAGAACTACATTTGAAGGGATTTATTTTGTGTTATTTTGTATATATTTCAACTCTTGTATCAAATGGTTTTAATGTTAGATTAGTTAGGGTAGCATATTGTTTAGGGTTTGTGGTTACCTAAATATGCTCTCTAACCCCTTTTCTGGTCTTAAATTTGGTGAAACCATGTGAACATGCTTAAATGATAAAAAAATTTGTGTTTTTGTGTCTTTTTCAGGTTTTGGAAGAGAGCTACGCAGGTGGTTACAGAAGATGCACAGGTGGTCACTATTCCTGCGCAGGTGATCACTGTTTCTGCGCAGGTGGTTAAGTCATGCACAGGTGGGACCTAGAACTACACACTTGGAGCCCAGAGATATGCTGATGGCTTCTTACCTGTGCATTTGGTCATATGGGATTCTCTTTTAGGGTTTAGAGTCACTTCTTGCATGTTTAGGAAGTTATTCTGCATTTTGGGCTTTCTCCTCTGCTTTTTCTCTGTTTATAAGCTAAAATGAACCCTAAACTATTCAAATGAACCCTAAATTTGGTTAATGAACCCTAATAAGGTTAATTAATCTCAGACTTTGATTTTCAAGGCCTAAAATGAACATTCACTTTCGTATTTGGGCTCCTAAAATGAATTTCATCTATTCTAGGGTTTCATGCTATTAAGCCTTTTCAAATTTCAAGCAACTTGCAATCTAGCCTAACTAGGGGTGGAAATGGACTATTTCATGCAAGATAAAGTTTTTTAAGTTGTTAAGGGGCCTAAAATGAACATGCATATCTGATTTGGGTACCTAAAATGAACTCTAAACTAGTTTAGGATCAAATGTAGATTTGGTCTTTAAGGTGTTCCTAAACCACTTTGATGCACATGCAAGCTAGTTAGGGTTTTAGTTTCACTTAAAATCTTTTCAAGTCAACTTAAATGGCATAAATAATGAACCCTAGCTATGTTTCTGATAATATTGCATGTTTAGATGTTGAAAACAACTCTATTTTTGCAAGTTTGTATTCATTTTTAGGCTTCTGATCAGTTGTTGTGCAGGTGGTCACTGTTGCTCTGTAGGTGGTCAGAAGCTATGCACGTGGGAGTCTGTTCCTGCGCAGGTGGTAAAAATGGTGTTTTTCAATGTTATATTTGGATTTTTGCATTCCTATACTTGTTTCTGCACTTAGACTACTAGATTTTGGTGTTACTGATGATTTGTGCAGCATGTTGGCAATCGTGGGATGAAGATTGAATCCTAAAAACTACTAATGGCTTCAATGTAGGACATTTGTAGAAGACCTTTTGTTTTCCCAAACTTTTGTGCTTTCTTTTTGTAGTTAGAAAACACTTCATTTTGGTGCTTGAAAAGAACCCTTTGATTTCATGTGTCTAATGTGTTTTCTAGATTGTAAAACCCTAAGAATCATATGAGCATATCCTCTCCCCTCACCTTCATGGATCTTTGGTGTGAGAGAAACTCATATCATTCTTAAATCATGGCTACCACCCAAGTGCTTTAGTAGAGCTAGTGAGAGTGGATGCCCAACCGGTAACAGGCTAAAGCCAAGCCAAGCCAAACCAATATAGAAAAGATTCCACTATGATTAATCTCATAATGGATAGGTGTTGAATGCATTATACCAGGAATAAGATCTCCCTCAATACCCTTGTGGTGCGTTAAAACCTACAGAGCGTAACTTACGTAGGCTGGGAGACCTCCATAATGGAGCTAATATGCCGCATGTATAACCACCCAAATAGATTCCCTTACTAGACACCATGTTGTAGTAGCCAAAAACCTTCTATCTGTTGGCGCAGAAGCTCAAAGAGAAACTAAGACGCCCCACACTTTCACAAATATTAGTCGAGACAACAATCCCTTGGAAAGTGATGACCTTTGGGAGTTGAAGCTTGGAGTGCCTGAGAAGTGAGTGCACATGTAAGGAGGATCCCGTGCCTCCAAGCTTCTAGGTTTTCCGCTATTAGTAAGAACGGATGAACTTTGGTTCAAGTGGGGATTCAACAGAGACTATCCTTGCTATCCTTAGGAAGTGGTGTGTTTGTTCCTTTTTACAATAGCCATTCTAAATGATGTGTCTTGTGTGAGTGTTCAAACCTTAATAAAAATGATAACATCTTAAAAACACTCTCCTTAAAGAACACTTTTTCCAAATCAATCTTTTAAAACAATCAAATGGTCACAACAAACCTTGTCTTTGAGTAAACATATGAAACCTTGAACTTTTTACTTGGAGCCTCTTGGCATGCTTGATAACAACCTTCATATTGCATATTCATGACCTAAATCTCCTTGCATTTACATATCAAAAATCCCTTGCATTATAGACCTCATTACAATCCTCATTATAGTCTCTTTTGCATAAGTCCTAATCATAGCCCTCTTGCATGCATAGCTCAGTTTAGATCCTCCTTAAAAACTTTGCAAACAATCCTAGAAAAGTATCCAAATCATGGAACCTTTCTTTATGATGTTGAAAATAGGATCTTGACTTGATCCCCCTTTTTGCCAAATTTCAAACCCCCTTATCAATTTGGTCCTATTCCACCTTTGTCATGATGGATTTGACCTAAGCCTTTTTATCAAACTTATCCTTTGTCCCTCAATCCTTTTTTATCAAGTCAAGATCCTTATCCAACCTCATAAGGTTATGCTCTTAGATTTGTCTCATTTCCAAAGATTATTTGTCAAAGTCCAAAATACCAAAAACATAGTTGCATAAGCCTTAGATTGCATTTTGCATAAGCTCCTTGCATTTCCAAAAATCCAAAAAAAATCTTGCATTTGCATATAGTCATCATGCCAATCTTCACTAGGTTCCAAGCATCCAAAAGGAAACAAGAAACTTATCAACCCATGTTTCCATCACAAGGAAACTCACAATTACCTTTTGATAAAAGAAAAGATATACCTTTGCAACAACAAGATTTTGAGCCAAGACAAATGACATCAACACAACCAAACAATCAATTGCATCAAGTCCATTCAAACATGATTCAAAAGTTGCAAACAAAATTGGCTAAAGAAAAGAAGCTCTTGGAAGAGAGGGTTGAAAATATGATAAAGAGTAGAACGGAGATGGCCAAACTCCTTGGATGTCCAATTGAATCTTTTGGTTAAATTGACACACAATCTCTCATTGAGAAATCAAAGATACCAAAACTCATTTTACAACTCAATGAGGCAAATGAACAATTTAACAAATCCCAATTCAATCATGTGCAAGAGCCAATATTTTTCAATCAAGTCCCAAATAAAGATCAATTCAATCAAATATCAAACCAGTCTCCATGTGCTCAAATTTCAAATCAATCATTCAACCAAGTTCCAAATCAAACCTTTCAACATGATTGTGGCATAATTCAAATGGGGCCACCACCAAATTACAAACCAATCTTCATTCCACTGCAACCAAGTGATCTTAGAACAATATCACAACCTCTTGTTCCAATCATGCAAACAAGACAATAAATACCAAGATCACAAACAATAACATTGCTTGAGAAACCTTTTGTGTCCTCCAATTCACCACCAATGTCTTATCAAACAAAGAACAATTCAAATGTGATATCTTTTGAACATCAACCAAGCATAATCAGTAAGAAACCTTTTGTTGAACATGTTCAATCCAAAAAAAATTTCCAACATGTAAATAATGATGAGGTGTCACAAACAAGACCCATCAAGCAGCGCAAGTTCAAATCCAAAACTTTTAAAAATTTGTTTCAAAAATTGGATCAAACAAATAATTTACCCATGTCTAGCAATGGCTCACCCCAAAAAAATCACATGGATGACATACCTATTTCCCCTCAATACATTGACTTTAAATAAACATCCATGTTTCCTTCCACCCCTTCATCCCTGCATTCATCCCAAGAGAAATTTCCTCCTTCCCCATCAAGTGATTCTCCCGACAATGAAACCTTCCAATGGCTATCCACAAAAGACATCCAAGCTAGTCCTATGCATAGCCCAAGTTCCTTTGAACCAATTCCACCATGTCCTCCCATTTCAATCAAGCCTATTCATGATATTCCTATCCAAATTCCATCTTCCTCATATCAAAATTTTGACCCCTTTCACGAATCCCCCTTGCATGTCCAAAGTCATATCCCATGTCAAGAGGATGATAAAAAGAATGAAGAAAATGTCTAAAAGCATATCAAGATCAAGATCCCTTCAATGATTAATTCTATCCTATTGTTGACCAAGAGCCCATTCCCCTTGAGCCTCATGATGATCCTATTCAAGATGATCCCCTTCCATTCCCAAACCAAAATGTTCTTCCAAATCCCATTGACCTTCCACTTCCTAAGAAAGATCATGATCTCCCTTCCATGTCTTCCCAAGATCCCTTTCCAAGTCAGACCAAGGTTTCCCTTCACCTTCATATCCTCAAAAATATCCCATCGTTCCTTTGGATCCCCCAAAAGATCCCATCATCCCTTCAGATCCCCCATAAGATCCTATCCTACCAGACGATCCTGACACTTCTCATACTCCATCACAGGATCCTATTGTTCCGTGTTCTCCCCCTTGTGATTCAAGAACATCTATGCAAGTTGTTCATGAACCCCTTACACTTCAAATGGGTTCCCCTGGTTCTATTGAGTCTAGTCCACCTCATGGTCCTATAAGTCCTTCCATATCATTCACACCTCATAATAATGGACTCGTGTCTTGTAGCAAGTATCCTACTATTCAAAGAAAGCATTATCAGGTCAAAGGGTTAGACCTCCATGCAAAAGGTATATTGAAACCCTTATGTGTCCAAGAAAATTCAAATGGCCATGATCTTAATAACAAATCTACATCTCAAGGCGTTGGTATCCCTTCAAAATCCAAATCCAGATGTATACCTCCCCCTTCAACCCTTCCATCCATCCTAGGTCCATATATTCCTCCCTCCACTAGCTTGCAACCCATTTACCCTTTCCCAAATACAATTCAACAAAGGCATACACCCTGGAGAACCTTCCATCCATCCAAAATACCTCCATATAATTCCTATCCATCCATGAATTCCATTCCCTTTCAAAGCAATTTGGATGCCAAGAATAAAATCCACAAGTCAAGAAATCCACATGCAGTCAAGGATCAACATGTCCATTCTAATTGACATGTACAAAAATAGAAAGATGTGATCCTAAAAGAAAAAGAAAATTCCAAAACGCCACAAAAGCCCATTGAGCAAAAAATAAAGTCAAAAGCCATATGGGTTCCTAAATCTCTTATGCAATCACTGCATTCCAAGGACCCACAAAATAATGAAAAATCAAAAAGCATGTGGATTCCCAAGAAGCTCCTTGAAACACAGAGTCCTAAAGAAAAATCAAAATTGGCATCCAAAATTGCTATCCATCCAACTAAATGTCTTCCATCTTCTGAACCCATTTTGGGTCCTTATGTCCCAAAATCCATATCCTTTTCTCCATTAAGCCTTCAAAATCCAAAATATCATTTTCTTTGATCACTCCATCATCCCTCAAGGTGTGTGCCAATGTTTTTCTTGCATCCATTCCCTTCCACTTCAAAGAAAGTTGGCGTGCATTCCCTTCATTATTCAACACCTATTTTCCAACCTTTCATCCAACCTATCCAATCCTTTGCATAAAGCTTGTCTCATCCTTATCCAATCACCCACTTCATATCCCTTTGTCATTACCCTACCAACGTCTTTGCACAATATCTTTCAAAAGCATATTTCAAAGAGTAAGGCGCTTGGTTCCTCTGTCCATGTCACTTCATCTGTCCATTTTTTTTCCAAAATGTCAAAAATGTCAAAAAAAAAGCAAAAAAAGAAAGAAATGAAAAAATAAAAAGGTTGCCTTGATGAAAACTTGGCAAACAGGCATCTTGGCAACACAAAAAAAAAGAGTCAAGAGAAATAATTTCTTCCAATAGTGAAAACCTGGCAAACAAACGCTTTGGGCAAGTACCATGATGAAAACCTGGCAAACAAGCATCATGTGTAATTCTATGAACTTCTTGCAATCTATACTTGGGGGAAGATTTCATTGGTGTTATCCTCCATTACTCTTGTCATTATCCTCCATTATCCCCAACATGTCCTCCATTATTCCTATGTCCCTCATATCCCTTATCCTATCAACACCCATATATCCCTTATCCCTTATTGATCTTGCTTATCCTACCCATATCCTATCCTTTTCCTATTCATATCCTATCATTATCCTTTTCATATCCTAACATTATCCTATCCAACTCCCTATCTTGGTCTTGATGGAAATAAGGAAGTTCAATGCAAAATATGTTTTCAAAGAAAAGCCTCTTGACATGTCCATTTCTCGCATTCTATCCACTGCACTATCTCATTATCTTGTCATTGTCTTGTCCAGTCCCTTCACTTGGCATAAAAATTGTTATCACATTCATTGGATAGTCATTGGAACCTAAATAGATCTCATGCAAGTGACCCTTGTCCTTTGTCCATCTACCTGTCCATTTCTCCTTTCAAAATGTCCTTCCCTTGCTAGACACTAGGGGCAATTTCAAAAATCCTAAAAATCCAAGTAAGCAGCTCAAAATTCCAAAAAATTAAAATAATGTCCTGAAACAAATTGCTAAAAAAATCAAATATGATGCTGAAAAATCCTAAAAATCATAAAAAGTCCTGAAAAAATATCATCACAAAAACATTCAAATATATCAAAACTCCTAAAAATTTGCAAAAATCTCTTCAAAAAAAACCTGCAATAAATTTGTACATACTTGTCTTCTTTTTGTGAATCATGCTTGCAGACATCAGTGGCAGAATCATCATCTTGTCCTTAACAAAATCACGTTCTCACAAGTGTGAGATAAAATATTGTGATTCAACATTCAATCTAGTTGGACCTGTTTGATCTTTCGATCTTTGCTATCAACCAATCAATCTGTCCAATTTATTAATCAATTATCCAATCAGTCAATTTCCAATCTAAGCTATAAATCAAAGAACATTTAATGCAAGTAACACAAGATCAGAATGGTTGTTGGCTCACATTGTTTCAGTGAGTGTTTTTTATCTTTCATTGATTTTTATCTTTTTGCTTTGTCTTTTGCCTGTTTGATGATCTCATGAAATTTTGGGGCATGTCTATTATATGCTTCAGGACGGAGAAGATCATCCTCTGTCTGCATCATGTTTGTTTACGCAAAAAGGATGAATTTCTCACTCTGGCTTTTGTGCCACGTTGCGCCGTATCCGATTTTGCAATATTAAAATAAGCTCTTATAACATAATTGCACTTATGAAAGCCAAAATCTTTCTATCTTACTAACATTTCTTCATCTGATTTCTTATTTCTCCTAACATTTCTTCAATCAATCATCTTTCTTTTCAAAAAATTGTCCTCATATCAATTTCTGCCCAATTTTTTGAGGGGGCATCCTACCTCCATTCTGTTGATCCACTGGGGCATTATCTTCTATTTTTCTTTGAGCCAACGCTCATAATCACATTGTCTCAAAAAGGGAAAAAATGTAGACACCTAAAATGGTTCATTGCATATGCCCCTTTTTAACATGTCTTCTATATTATGTGTTTGATCTTTATCATTCACTAATATTGTGTCATTCTTCCATGTCATCAATTACTAACATTTCTCTCATTTTGGCCAAAATCGATCATTTTCCTAATCATTTCCGATCAACCCTAAACCAATCCCATTCAATCCTATTCAGTCCTATTCGGTCCTAAACCAATCCTATTCGATCCTAAACCATTCCAAACCTTCCTAAATCGATTCAAACATATCCCATTCTATTCCTAATCAATTACAGGATTGTTTGGACTCATTCTGACCATTCTGGGGCATTGTCCAAGATCATCAATGCCTAATTAACCCAATTTCAAACCTATCGATCAGGCCCTATTTCAATTCGATCAATCTTATCATCACTTCAGGAGCATTTTCCAAGATCATCGATTCTTCGTATCCTTTCAATCAACCATTTGATAACATTGTCAAAGATCATCGGTGTTATCACTATCAATCTATCAATATCAATTCAATAGTTTTGTTCATTATTTTCAATACTATTTCTGATTACCATTTCGGGAACATTGTCAAAGATCATCGATGTTTCCCCATTTCAATTTCAATCCTACGATGCCATCAAAGTTCATTGGCACTTTTCAATCATTTCCAATCATCATTATTCAGGCGCATTGTCGAAGATCATCGATGCCTCGTGATTCCCTAAATTATTCCGGAACCCTTGGAATTAACCCTAAACCTTATCAACATTATCAAAATCCCTTCAATTTGACATCAACACCTTTAATTCGATCAATAATTCACTAATTTGTCCCTTGGGATGAATAACCCATAGTTCATCCCTAGGTCCTAACTGAATAAATAAATAAACTTTATTTATTCCCCTTTCCCTAAGTCTCAATAATTAATTAATTAGCTAATTCCAATTTATGAGATTTTGTAATTTCATAAATACTGATTTGGATTTGTGAGGAATATTGGTTTATTAATTGAATTAATATCCTCCTAATCTCACCCAATTTCCATATCCCTTAATTGAGGATTCACATCCCTATTAAGGTGCTTCTTCAATATCTTCAATATCCTCCAAAATCTTCTTATTTCATCTCCCCCATTTCATGCTTCCAAACATCCTACCAACCAAAATCTGCATTTATGCATAGATTTTGTGCTATCTCACCTAATTGATCCTCATTTTCTATAAAATGGGATGCATTCCTCTCATTCAAGGTTAACCATAAGATTTTTGAAAACCTCAAGAATCACTATCTCCTAGTAATTCTTATTATCAATTCAAACTTTCAAGTTCTTTGTGCAATTGTGTTTGTCAAAGAGTAACATATCAACCTCTATGGAGAAGAAAGGAGAGCATTAGAACTACATTTGAAGGGAGTTTGTTTGTGTTATTTTGTATATATTTCAACTCTTGTTTCAAATGGTTTTAATGTTAGATTAGTTAGGGTAGCATATTGTTTAGGGTTTGTGGTTACCTAAATATGCTTTCTAACCCCTTTTCTGGTCTTACAAATACTTCAAAAATGTTAATGTTTGTAGCTTCAGTCGTATGATCATTAGAATACATATAATATATGTTGATTAATAATAATATAATATATATATTATATTATTATTAATCATATGAAATTTAATATTTAATATTATATTATTATATTATTCTTAATTAATAATTGATTGATGAAACATTATAAGATTGATTAAATTATAATTAATGGGAAGAGGCATGTCCTTTCCTATAAATAATAACGAATAGACATGTCCCGTGAAGGGACATGTCTCTCTTAGCCTCATTCCCAATATAAATGAAAGAGAGATGCTTGCATTTGGAAAATACATACAACATAGAGTGCTATTACATTTACAATTATCCTAAAAATTAACAAAAAAAGGAGGTCTTGGGTTATCATTTCCTTGATTTGATTGAACTTGGGCTCACCAAATCACTAGTTTCAAATCTGAGAGATGGTACCTAACTAGTTGGAGTGAGTCTACATAGGGACTACCATCAATATTTACAGAGTTTCAAACAAGAGTTATAAAAATATGAAGATATACATATTTTGATTGCATGATTTTGAGGTTGATGTTTGGTGCTTTTTTATGAGATTTTTGGTAGCATTTTGAGTGTATTTTCGTAATCCCTTTGACTGGTTGTTAGATTGTGATTTCTTGGCGAAGCACTGGTAGGGTCTTACAATTTTTTATGCTTGGGAAATTGCATTAAGTATTCAAAAACTATATGGCTTGTTTGTTTTAACTTCACATTAGTTGGACGACTTGATTAAGAGTATTATGGAGGGTATTCCTTTATTTCTTGGTTGGCTCAAATTTCAAGGTAAGGTCATGCAAGTTATCAGAGACCAAGTAACCACAATGTTGGAATAAGAAGCTAAACTATTGCACTTTGAGGATGAATTTCTGTTTGTTTAGAGGTATCAAAATGAGAGAATATTGTTTGTGATTATAATATGTAACCTAACAAGGATGTTGACCCCTACACAACCACAGCCCGAAGGCATCAAAGAGAACAACAACACTAAGACAGGGTTGCTGACTTTTATAGGCCATCAACAACTTATTAATAACACAAAAAGTGTTGTCAAAGATAAAAACACAAAATAAACAGTACAGTAGCAAAGAGGCTAGTAGTCCTCCTCAAGGGTGGGAAGGTTGCTCACTCACTGCATGTGTACAAGAGTGTGAATTTGAATAACCATTTTTCCTTGCACCGTCGGACAACTATCCAAGCAATGTTGTCCTTAAGATCCCCACAAAATGAAACTCCATTTGGGAAGCTATCAAAACAATGGCTAGAGCGTTGAGAAAGTTGTACATTAGTAGCTGAAACTTGGAGTTGAGCAGGAGCAAAAGCAGAAGGTGAGGAATGGTCCACAAGGCTAGAGGGGGTTGCACCAGTAGGAGTAGGAGTGGTATTCTCATGGTTTATGTAACAGGGGCATCACCCAGAGTTGCAACAAGAGAATGACCTAGATTTGCAACAGGGGCATCACCTAGATCTGCAACATGAGCATCACCCAGATATGCAATAGGAGCTTTAACCTCCTTGTTGGCCTGTAAGGATTCCTCAGAGGTAGAATCAAAGAGAGAATCAGAAGCTCAGATGGCCAAATGATCATCATTTGCATCCTTGCACCAAGTAGCAACACCTTTACAATGCAAAAGAGAATAGTTTGTAGACATATACCAAGTAAAGAAGCATCGCTAACATCGAAAGGGAAGGCCCTCATAATCCAATGCTTGAGTTCAAGGCCTCTCCCCAACCATGAACACCACATGCCCCGGAAGTGGTGTAGAGATATCTAGATCAACCAAAATGCGAGCAAAATTAGTGGGGCCCAATGAAGTTGTAGCTTCATCCACCTTCAAGAAATGGCCAATAGAATTCCCAATGGCATGTAAGAAAGAAATCTCCCAAAAATAGAGTGAAGTATTGGGAAGACAAACCCACATTGAGCGCACATTGAGTGGTTTGGTAAGAGGGTTGAAGGAGATGTCCAAGGTTTGGCAGAAAGAGAATGATTCCCCCAAATCCACAGCTTTCTCAACAACAAATCACGATCTTTAGAAGAAGGAAATGTAGCAATAAAAAACCCTTTTGCATAAGAAAAAAATGCAATGTTATCAAAGACCAAGGATCGCCAAGAACTTGTTACCCAATAATGTAGATACAGAAGAGAGGTTCAGAGACCAACAAATCTACATACCAACCCACAACATTGGTAGAAATCCACATTATCCAATACATTCAGGCCACACACCACCATAGGGGATATCTTGGCACAGGCAATAGGTTGATTTTTCACCTTTGGAGGAATAGTAGCAATAGATTTGACAACACAGGCATAGCTCTGTCCACCACCACCAACATATTTTTTTGGGGGGGTGGAGGGGGTGAGGAAACCCATCCTTAACAGCCCCAGAGGTAGAAACCCCTCCACCTCTAGCGCTAGGAACAACAGTATTGGCCTCCAACCCAAATAGAGAGGAGATTGAGAGATCAACAATCATTGCCTTCTACAGCCCACTAGGGATGATAGCAACCCGCTACACTACAGTTGTGGGAGCATAAGACTGAGCAACTCCAACTACCACCAAAGGAGCCCCTAGTCCAGGAGCAACACCCAACGCAAAGAGCTATGGTTCAGAAGCATGAGATTGACCCTTTGCATGGTTCAAAACATAGTAGGGAGCCATTGGAGACATTATCGCTCAACTTTTTTAAGAGTATGGAATATGAACTTTGGCGTGGTTTTTTAAGCCAACACTCAATGGGTCATACAATGTTGGAGCAACCTAGGCATTGTTGGGTATGTTTTGAGTCCTTATTACGTTTTCGGGGTTGTTTGGTGTATCTGATGTGTTTACAAGCTATAAAGAGGCATATGAAGTGTGTTGGAGGCCATTTGAAGTCATTGAGAGATTGTACTGGTCTCGACACTTTCTATTTGAAGCCAATACAAACCTGCCATGTACTCATGTGTTTATCAAACCCATCCCCATTTATTGCAACTAGTCATAAGGTGTTCGGAGGTGATTCTTTGGGGGTGTAACTTCAAGTTTGGCCCTTGAAGGAGTGGAAATGTAGTAAGAAGTCTAATAGGTTGATTATTCCTTTTTCTTATTGTTTCAACATTTTTTATTCAATCCTAGACTTACATTACTTGTTCCTTCATCAACCATAAGGTATTTCATGTTTATTTTCATGAATCTATACATTACATGTATCGAAGTACCTATTTGAATGTGTATTCATCAAGAAAATTGTACCATTAGTAATTTGCACATTGAAATAACATATCAAACTTATGATAGTAGTGGGTTTCTTATTTGAAAAACATGTGAAATTATATTAACAAAAAATTAAAAAACATTAGGAATGGTTGTTATACTTGTACCCAAAATATTGTGACTTATGTATGGTACATACAATTTTATATTTTTAATAGACTTTCTCCAACATCACTTGTATTAGTTGTTCCCTTACACCCATGGAAAATAGTTTACTCAATAAGAAACCTTTGGTAAAATAGTTAGAGATATAGAAGCGGCTGATCTATTTAGCAATCAATTATATAATATCCTAAATTAAATTTTATGTCAACACGAAATAGTTGCAATAGTTGCAATCAATCCATTCAAGTAGGAGTCAACTTGTTCTTTTTAGGAATCATTTGTTTTTTATTTCAAGGCCATATCACACACTTCAAAATTTATCTAAGACCATATCACCTAGATTCATTTATAATATGTTATTCAAGAGGAAGAATTAACTACCAAAACATGTATGAATATTTAAACTTTGATGATTAATTTTAGATTTTGGTAATAAAAGTAGCATTATATCGTATTTTTAGTCAGCAACAAATAGATAAATATATCTTGTACACACATCTATAATGATTAATATTCAGATTTACATAATTTATAATATTTTAAACATTACTCTGGTAATGTATTTAAGCATAATTAACATGTACGATTGATTAGATAATCACAATATAAATAGATATGTAACAATATATCATTTATAATCAAACACTATGCAACTAGCCATATAACTTACAATTTACAACCATGTAAACTTTTATTTCAATAATAGTTACACCAAAAATACAGTTAGGGAGGTTGTAATTAAGGGTCTTGGTTTGTCCATTACTCAAATGTCAAAACTTAGCAACTTGGTTTTGACATTAATAAGCAACAAAACAAGGGTGTTGACCCTATAAACAATAGCCCAAAGGGCTTAAAGTCATCAAGAGTAAAGTAGTCTCACATTAACAATATATTATCAGCATATTAACATCAAAAATTAAATCAATTCAACAGCAAAATATAAATGAAAGTTCTAAATCTGGAACCATAAAAATTCTTAGCATAAAAGCCACCTAAGGCCATAAACAGTACTAATAGAAGAAAAAAAAAATGGAAATTAACCCTAACAAGCATTTTACAGCCAACTTGGTGGAGCACATTAGACCCAGTCATCAATGAGGAACTTAAAAAGTTCCTTGTAGGTTTTTTTCATCTGCATCATCATTACCCAGGACCTTCTGCATCAAGCACAGGGAGGTGGCGGAACTATGCATTACTCTCAGACTGAACCAAGAGACACTCCCGAAGTTTCTCCCAATGTCGTGACTTTGGCTTTTAACCTTTTTCCAGCTCTTTTGTAGTGGCTTTACATTCATAACAGGTCCCTTCTGTCTAGGTTTTACATATCCCTTTTTCCCTGGGTTTGTTCATCTCCTCTTCCTCTTCCTCCGACATCATGTCATGGGTTAGGTCAATCGGCCCTATAGCAACTTGCTGTTACACTGCACTTTTTGTTCAAATTTTAAAAACATGTATCTTCATAATTTGAAAATAAATTAGTCTATGTGTAAAGCAATAACATTTTTTTTTCAAATCAGTTATTCTCACATAAACATATGGATGAAAAAAACGAATGAATGATAGCTTGCACATCCATTTTCTCCTGGAAAAAGCTGAGGTTAAAGTATGTGTCTTCTTATATTAATGAAGAAAGTAAATATGGCATGTTCAATTCAAAAGTATGTTGTTCTTTAAAAGTCATTGTTGCAAATGGTATGGTTGGGACGTTGTTCCATTTCAACTACTGAAGGTGTATGTCATGTGGGGCAAACATAATATACCATTTCTAATTCAACGATTATTTGTGTAAAGAATCTGGTTAAATCGCCATTTGTCGCAGCCCTCAACAGAAGAGTGATCATACAGAGAATATAACTCAAATGGAAAAAAATTATCACTTAAGGCATACACTACCAATTTTTGTGCATGAATTTTATATACAATTCAGTTTGCTTGAATGATTCTCGGATAAAGCTCCTGTTATCCACGCAAACGGTCTCTATGCCCATTAGGATTTAAAATTGGCTGCCATGTATGATGCCACCGTCTCAACGATTAGACGACAAGCCCAACAGACTAGGCTAGATATTTTTTCAGCATTCAACAATTTTTATAGTGGACACTATTAAAATAGTTAAGGGAACACTATCAAATCAAGGCCCTAAAGATCAAGCTGTAGTAAAATTTGCTTTAATGGCTTTTTTGTCGAGGAATATGATCTGAAGATAAAACTTAATTGCTGTAGTAGAATACAGTTGTCTTGTTAATTGATTGATTCTACAAATCCAATGACTATATATATTGAATCTAAAAGATGTGAGTATGAATAGACATGACTCATCATATTGATGAGTCATACCTATTCACACTAACATATAATAACTATCGTTTTATACACGTATTAAAATCACATATTAACTGCATAACAAAGCGCATATTTTTATAGCGGACTGTTTAATTAGTATCGTAGTCACAATATTATCGTGGCTGTTATATACTAACAGTCACAATAGTATCGTGACTGTTAATATATAACAGTCACTATACTAATGCATGTTGATAATTAAATCGACTATTAAGTCGACCGATTCAATATTATGTCATTTCATTATTATTTTATATATATATATATATATATATATATATATATATGATTTTCACTCATGAATATGTTACTATATATTATATCTTTAATTTAATATATATATTCAATTATTATATTATAATATATATATATATATATATATATATATATATATATATATATATATTTTA
>MU226632.1:141442-159316 GCA_018584345.1 Thuja plicata
GAGAGGGAGAAATATAAAGATAAAGATATAAGTAGAAAGTAATAGAGAGAGGTAGAAATGGGGAGATATATAGGCATAGAGAGTGATAGAGAGATGACAAGATAGAGATACATATAGAGGGAGAGATAGGAGAAGAAAGAGAGATGGTTGGAAAGAGATATCGATGAATATAAAGATATAGATGGTGAGATATATTGATAGAGAGATAAGGATATATAGAGAGGGTGAGAAGGAGCGACAAACAAAGGGACAAATACTTAAATGACCTTCCATAACTCTACGGCGTTTCCATTGCACAGTAAGGTGCGATTGCTAGTAATAGTCCAATGATAATAGCCCTCAATATGGCTTGGATACCAGTACCAGAACCATTCTGGTATGAGTACAGGTGTCTCCAGGGCAATATCGAGTAAAGTAAGCTTCAATCAATCAAGAATTTTGCAATGGCTGTCCATAGCTCCAGAACCTCTCTTAAAGCTTCTTTGTTGATCCACTGACTCTGTTCAAATCTGATTAAAGGTTATTTATTATATAAAAAACATCATATTTGGATTGTCTACAGAAAATAACATCAAACGGCAAGAAAAACACTTATCTGGCATAAGAGATTAAGCATTGGACTGCAACTGGAGGTTTACGAGTCTCTGAACCCACTGTCAACTCAGAAATTCAAGTTTTTCCTTTCAAAAGCTGTATACACACTTTACTTTCCTCTCTTCTTTGAAGAGGACTCAGTCTGCTGTGGGCTCTGCACAAGTATTATGGAAGATTTGCATTCCCTGAATTTACTTTCCGTAGAATTAAAGTTCTCCTCTACTTCACATCTTCCACGAAATAAATACTTTGTTCAATAGCTGGCATTGGAATGTACACACAAAGCCTTTCAAATTTTCAGCTCATTTCATACACATTGATGAACTTTGTCAGCCTTCCCACCATGCCTTCAAGAACATGGTTCAAGAAACATGAGACTTCCACATGAAACTACCATATCATTCAAGAACACCATACTGAAGTTTTCCTCACACATAAACTGAAAGGATTCACATTTCTCCCACAGAGATACCACACCCCTTGAAGACACCTATTTTTAACTTGTTGTGGATAGGTATGCAAATTAATTCACAAATGGAAATATGCACGGTGATGCACATTATGTAATTCAATTGGGAGAATATGGCAATACCCACTACAAGTCTGAAGTCAGCGGTGCCTATCAACAGCATGGCTTTGGGCTAGAATGAGGGTGTAAGTACCCTCTATGCAAATATAACGCTTAGAAATGATTTTGTTCATCTAAATAGATCAAGTTCAGGTGTCCTACCAATCTATATGTTTAGTACCCAGACCATCACTTGAATATATTATCTTTAATACACCTTAGTTAGTGATTATTAATATATATTATATACATACATATAATTAGAGAAATACCTAAATTTTAAACATCATCTTTTAGTAATATTCTATACAACTAATTTATAATTTTAACTACTGACATATGAGCTCTTGATAAATGAAAACCTACACATCAAAATAAAAACAACACTACCTATCAAAATCTAGAGAGGAAAAGTACTGTCAAGGCAGCTAAGAAAATTTATGATGGGAGACTCCATACACTCCAAGCTCTAGACAGTGCACCCCCAAAACTCTGAAATAAATATGCACCCTACATATTTGCAAATCTGAGCACCTCAGTGAACAATGCAGATGGGCATAGCATGGAGGAATGAACAGAAGTTACCATAAGCATGGTACAGATTAACTCTGCATATTAATGGCCGTATCTGTCTACAGACACACTCCGCTCCACTCTCATTACTTTTTCATAAATTCCTTGCCAATGAAAAGCCTAAAATGTTTTAGAAGTAACATATATTTAGCCTTTGTAGCTTGGAAAATTTTAGTGTATGATGTTTTAGCTGTGTGTAAAGTGGTGATGATGGCAATGATGAAAGTATTGAGGGATTTCAAGAAGCGCAACATAAATTTGAGGCCTGCATGTAATGTACTAAAAAGAATCATCAGCATTCACACAAATGGGAACTGTAAATGTAGCAAAAATTGTGGTGATGATGATTGAGTAGCCCTCCTTACAACTTTTTAGAAGTTTTGCTTGGTGATTTGTGAGCTGTCAACCAGCCAATGAAGAGGGAAAATGTAGCAAAGGTGAAGGGAGACAGACAATTGCAGGGTATGGGTGGCATTACATTGTTAGTGTGCTTCTACACCCCACACCCGCTTAAAGAAAATTTTGATGCCAAATGGTTCAGGCACAGAGGAAATGCAAGCTGTGGTAACCATAGATGTTCTGAGAAGAGCTGTTCCAATGTTACAGTGGCCTCACTGGAACAAGACTCGCCAATTTGTGGAAAAAGCATACCTTTTGGTATTTTGAGAGTAAAGATTTTGGATTGCAGGGGTCAGGGGAATTCAACCCTGTTTTAGCATTGATAAGTGTATTAAGCCAATAATTTTCAGCCTCTTTCAAGAGTTAACTATTTCAAGCTTGGATTTTTAACTTGTCACCTTTTCAGATAACATATTCTACATTGACATGTTGGATTATTCACAAATCTTTTGTTAAATTACTTAAGATATAGTGAAGATAGTGACTATCTAAGTGAAGATGGCACAAGCAATGTGGGTGATGTTTATTGCTAGTGCATGATCTAAGTTGAAGATGAGCGTCATTGATTACTAGATATCTGTAGATGATTATACTCTTCTAGTGTCAGCACACACTATTATTAGGAGATGATTCATAGCAAGAAGTTAGGATAGAAACATAGATGCATTCTCAAATCATTTGTACCTCCATCTAATTGTAAAAGATGACTCTCATTTAAAAATAGGAATTATAGTATTGTAAATTTGTAACCCTTACTGCCAATAGTGGATCTGTTCAAGGCTAAGTCACAAGGTTCAAATTCGAATTCGAGTTCGAATATCATAAAATACGGATGAAGTTCAGCAAGGGTAAATATTCAAAAAAAAATTCTACATTGAATTTGCCTTATATAAATTTATTTATTTTTAAATATAAATAATATATCCACAAAATTATCAAAATAGTTTGACATTTGTTAAGTAATTTAACCAAAAAGCTCAATATTATTTTAAAATAAAAAAAATATTATATTTATATCATAAAATTCGGATGAAGTTTGGCAAGGGTAAAACTTCAATAAAATTCGAATTTCACGGATGAAATTCAAATTATAGGATCTCTATGTGCACCACCGCTAGTTTATTTGTCATGTTAACCATCAATAACATGGGATTAATCACTTGTTCTCCCGAAAATAGAGGACTTCATTCTAGGAGGAGGGCATGAGTATATTAAGAGAGTCATAGAGGTCTTATGTGGAACGTGAGGCCTATGGGGACATTGGTGCAGCCTCTTGTATGCAACAAACTGATTTGGAAGGACATGGGCATTTGTAGTCAGCCCTTCCAAACTTGGGCGATTCAAAATTCAAATGATAGCTACTTAATGAACATTCTTATGCTCAATCTCCTATAACAAGAGTTTCAAAGGGCTATACATCTAACTGCTGAAGTCATGCTTATTTGCTGGAAATATAAGTGGCGTTTACATGTGGGCATTTACTTCCTCATAATTTAAGTTATATTTCAATGTTTCATGCATATATTTTTATGATAATTGAGAAAGGTTTTGGAGCTCTAGGAGTTGCAATGCAGATTCTAGTTTTGGAGGATCTTATAATTTTTCAATAATCGGTAAGCTCTTATCTGCTATTTCCAATGTTGTTCACATAGCTAAATCCTCTTGGCACCTACTGTAAGTGTATTTGGCATCTTTGGAGGTTAGAAGATTAAGCATTCTACATCTTTGTAATTTTGATTTTTTGGGACAGCAAGTTGTATTACTATTACTCCTGTAGAAATTACCAGCTATGCTTGAAAAAATGTCTCTCAAATTTTTGAATGTGAATGTGGTTTAATGAAAGTATTATTTAGAATTTTGATTGCAGCTATTATGACTGTTAGTATTCATAAATTTTTCATAATTGGTTCAGGTTGTATGCAAAATGTTTGACAAAATGCCAATAAGCTAAAAGTCAGAAAAATTGCAAGTTTGGAATAATATTTCCTAGTAGGGTTATTACAACCTTATTGTTTGTATCACCATGAAGGTCATTTTTCAAATTTTATTGCTTTTATCTTTGTTTCTGCAGTTTCTTTTAGTAGTCCGAATTCTCTACTGTAACCTGCTCTACAAGCTTGTTTGTTTGGAGATCCTTTGAGACTCCATAGGCATTAAATATATTTTCTTTCTTTGTAGATGTTGTTCATCCATTGCAATTTATATTCTACAGATACTCTGGCATTTACCAATCTGTCTTCCCACCTGGCATCATGAAATAGATCAATAGGAAACTTGCCATCTCCAATTGGCCATGTATCCTACAGTTACCTCTGGCTCTAACCAATCACTGAAACATCAAAATAAAGGGAAAAAAAGAAACGCTGTTATACACTTCTTCATTTGATAAACACGATCACCATCAAAACAAATATCACATACCAAGTGATTCATCTTTGTCAAGAAAAAATTAACACTTGACAATGTGTGGAATAGCAGTTCATACTTCATACAATGATCAAGTTATTCCTAGTGCTCACTGAAGGATCATGTCATTCTACTGGTTACACTGCAGATTGTAACCCTTCTTTGATGGTTCGTAATGAGATATTAAAACATTGCTAAGTTGGTTCTTTGTTACTTGGGAGGTATCCAAATGACACATCACTGCCTGGAATCCTAGTTGTTGACACAACCTATCTTTGTCATGTTTGAACTCTCCAATTGGCTGGGGTCTTCAATGTAAAGACTATTGGTATTTTTCTAGCTACCTATAGTATGTCCAAGTATCAAAACCAATGCAAACTGTATTGAAGCTTCTAAGCCATAATGTATAATAATTATAATTGGCAAAAAGAAAATATTTTGTTTTCCTAGAACTAACCTCCACACAGCAGATATCTCTGTGGCTAAGATGCGCTCCTTTGTTTCTGGCAATAAGGTGTATTTATCTCGAATGAACCCAACAAATCCAGACTGTCATGAATGAAAATAATTCATAAGTTTCTAGTATGACAACCAAAAAAATTTATAATTTTTCATTTATAAGCAGTAACATCATCCTTTATATATGCTAAATTGTAGAAGAATACCTGTGTGGTTTTTAATAAAGCCAACCCTTCTACTCCAGATGCAACATTCGCTTCTCCACATTTATTTATGTTAATTTCTGTTGTATGCTTTTCCGTTCCAAGCTTAAAACCTGCAGGCTCCAAGTTCAAATCTTTGTGTTCAGGTAAACAACATGATTTTACATATAAATAAACCAGTTAATGTGAATCTTAATCAATGTATATATGGTTATTTCTTAATACTTCTATAGGTGTACATTGTAAATGGAGAAATTGATATTAATGCCTTGAGTTGGAAGAGGGAATATGAGAAAGAAACAATAATTATTATTTATTAATAATTACCAACATGAACTATAGCAATTTGGTGCTTTAGTTAAATTATATTATGTAGGCATATGTAGTAGACAGAATGCAGGCACAACCCACAAAACGTAGATTATTTTATTTATATTCACTCATAGTTCTAAGTTACTGGTTCGGGTTTGGGTTCAAATTCAAGGGTTTGGTTTGCAGGTTCGTTCAAAAGACAATTTGGGGTTTGGCATATATATATATATATATATATATATATATATATATATTAAAAAATATGCAATGTCAATAGTCAAACTTGAGTGTCATGATATATATTATATTTTAAAATAAAAAAATAATAATGTTTAGGCATTAACAATCAACCATCACTAATAAAGCATTATCATATGGGTGTTCAAAAATATCATCACCATCCATATTATGAAAACATAATAATAGGCATTGTAGGCTAACTATGTCATCCCTCAAAGAAAAAGTTGTCTTTCTAACGGTAAGGAAAACAGGAAAACAGGGAAGATTGTTCAATTTGATGATGATATTGTAGACAAAAACCTATAGGAAAGCTTGGACGCATAGTTTCCGAGCTCATGCTTGGACAGTAGTTGGCAATTTAAATGAGTTTAGTGGGGGTCTACAGGCAATACCCCCAACAGGGTCAAGGGGCAACGCCACTCGTGGGGCTCTAGGGGCAATCCACATCATTTTTCATTCACAATAAGAGAAATATTTTAATTGTTTTAAATCATTTTGTCCATTATTACCTGACCCAAATAAATATTTGTCACTTAAAACATTGCAGAAATATATCATTTATTCAAAAGTACCCCACGTTTTAAGCAAGGAGATTGTCATGTAAAAGTACAAAGAAATGTATTAGCTTTATCCCATGTTCACCCTACAGACTATGCCAAATTTGTAACATTGATTACAAACAACTGTCTGAAAATTCGAAATACAAACAAGAGAACGACACAAACGCAATTCATTCACTGCTAAATCTAACATGTTAAATTTCTAGATATAGAAATAATCTTGTTCTAGGGAGACAACATGCAAGAATAGTTCAAACCTAGCAAGGCTCTCACATATTAAACTCTGATAACTATTTATGGAAACAAGCCAACCTTTCAGATCCAGTCAAGATCGGTAAGTATGTAGAAACCTTGAATAGTGACCAAAGTGGTGTATATTAAATAGAAAGTAACGAATTGGAAGTTTTTGCACTGTTTTCACGGGTTTCTTGACCAGTTTGCACCAGTTCCAATTATTGCAAAGCAAAATGAATGTAAAAATTAAAAAAAATGGTGAATGAAAAATGATAAAAATTCAATAGTTGAGATAATTTTGATCATCTTGCATCCCCTCTCAAACAATCTATGATGTTGATGCTTGAAATCAGCCAATCCACTTCAAATAGAAAACGCCTTTGGCATAATTTAGTACTATTATGAAAGGATTATGAAAAAGCATTGAGAGGCTGTATAAAGAGGGAAAGGTGGGAGACAAGAGTGTGGAATGGAGTGGAAATATGGGTGGAATAATATGAACTGAATAGATGTGAGAATAAGTGTCTCTCTCTCTCTCTCACACACACACACACACACATATATATATATATATATTAATGTAACTTTTATAATTTGGTTTATATGTATTGCATATATAAGTTCTCCCTTTTTATTGCACAATGTTATGCCCTACCTAAGAGATCACAGAATTCAAAATTACTAATCGCAGTTTTTTTTAAATAAAGCACATGCAATGAAGTTAATAGGTTTTCAAAAAGGCCCGACTAAGGATATGAGGGGCAATGATACCAAAAAAGAGAATACCCTTAAAATAGATTTAAAAATACTTCAAGGCAGTGATTAACCTGAAAGGGTATGACTCTTGCACAATGAAGAGATGTGACTTGCTATCTTTGAAAGATATAAAAGGGGACACACTTCATTTATAAAAGGCATCAGGGGAGAATGGCAAAACAAGACATCTATTTCAAATAGACATTGATTGCAGCAAAGAATAATATCCAGAAATCAAATTGAAGAATAGTTTTAGAATATAAATTAAGAACAACTCAAATGTATGTAACTTATTACATTTAATTTATACTTATTGCATATATAAGTTTTCCCTTGTATTGCATATATAAGTTTTCCCTTTTATTGCATCATGTCATGCCCCACCTAAGAGGTCATGGCATTCATAAATACTAATTGCGGTTTTTTTTATAAGGCCCAAGCAAAGAAGTTAATATGGTTTCAAAAAGGGCCAAGTTGCCAACTAAAGGATATGATGGGCAGTGATACAAAAAAAAAAAAAAAAAAAACCTTAAATAGATTTAAAAATACCTAAAGGCAGCAATTAACCTGAAAAGGTACGACTCTTTCACAATGAAGAGATGTGATTTGCTACCGTTGAAGGATATAAAAGGGGCAACACTTCATTTGTAGAAGGCATCAAGGGAGAATGGAGAAATAAGACATCTATTTGAAATAGATATTGATTGCAGCAAAGAATAATATTCAGAAATTAAATTGAAGAATGGTTTTAGAACATAAATTAAAAACAGCACTATATATATATATACACACACACATATTGCAGAGATTAAGTTATTGCAGCCATATATGAGTAAATCTATTGCATCTCCACTAAGAGGTATTTATTAGCAAGTAATATAACAAATTCCATCAGCAATTTATCTTGAATTTATAGAAATGTCTTGCAAATAGGAAGGATGGCCAGCCTTCTGAGTTCACGAGAGTTGAGGGACCAGAAATCCTGCCATGCTCTTGGGCTAGGAGATGGAATGGACCAAAAAACTTTGTTGTGCAGTACAGCCAATGTCCAAGGTGGATTGAGGGGCGGAATGGACCAGAAATTCTTCCATGCTCTCGCAATACAAGGATGACAATTCCTTGAGGTTGTTGTTTGCAAGCATTTCCAATGAATTCCTAATATGGTTGACTATAAGTAATATGCCTTGGACCAAATATGAATGATATTTGATTTAGATATGAATGATGCTTGTATGGATTTAGATGCTATCATGGATTCTTGATACTTAATGCTTTTAATGTCAGCATCTAGTGATTAATAATAAATATATAGTTTGTAGGCCCTAAACCAGAAATATCCCATAAAACTAAAAGGCATTACAATAGGTAATTTTATTATAAAGTTATATTGGTAAAGATAATACGATTCTTATCCTAAGTTGGAATTACTATTTCAGGATTAAATTTAGGTAAATACCAAAAAGGGGCATTACACATCACACCAAGGTTTACTACATATAAAAGAATATTAAACCTTAGACTCTGGTCAAGGTTTTCCTGTCAACAGTTGTACTATGTATTTATCTTGCATTAGAACAGCAAGTTGTTAAATCTATTATTGACATTCCCTGCTGTAAGGAATGAATTATATATGTTTGAAGAAATATCTTTTTCTCTGTATTAAAGATAGAAGATAAAGGTCCTTTACAACTGTATTCAACACAAAACTGCTGTTTTTAACAGCCCATCACAGTAATCAACATATACAGTATATGAGACATATCATACTACTAAAATGCTTCTACTAGAATATCATCAAGTTCACCCATTATCAAAAATCAGGAAGATAAGACGATCAGAAATTCTTTCTTTCACTAAACATCTCCACACTATCAGGATCCCTTGGTTGCATACTAGCTGTCAAATCTATATTGGATCTGACCTCCTCATGGACAGAATTGGTACCCTCGTTGGAATGAAACATGGTCCTACGTGTTGTGACCATTTCACACCATCACCCCATTGCAAATGGGGAACCCCCTCTTTTTGCTCAGCAGTAGGGTAGTTAGTTGGCATAATTTAGATTTGGCAATGATTTTTGAAGTTTCCAGGTCAAAAAACTAAATTTGAGCGACTCTAGATGGAGGTCAATGCCCAATTGCTAGTTTGAACCATGAAGTGTGTAATGTCCCCTTCTGTGACTGTTAAGATTTTGGGATTATTCACTTATAACTTCTGTTGCAAGAGACTTTTTTCTATCGAAAACTTGTACTCAATTCGTTAATTGGCCACAAAGGATTTTTATACTTAACAATATTCTTGTTATCAATGCAATTGTAACAAATAACAGTAATTATCTTTGGTCTACAATGATTATCTGTATATCCCAAATGCTTAAGATAACAAATTGATCTGAATATATAAGAAATAACATGTCCTGTATTGTTCTGGATCTGATGGAGATTATGTTGATCGAGATGTCTATCAATATGTAATAATAAAGGAATGGAATGTATTGAAATTATTACAATAAGTAATTGGTAAAATATTTTAATGTCTTGAATGAAGAACAAATGCATTCTTAAATAGATTTACAAAGGACGATGTTTCTAATAAGAAACAGTCGTAGAAAATAGAAACAATATCTACAAGATATTTACACAATAGATAACCATTAAACATAATAGAAAGATATTATTTTAATACCCTCCCTTAATGGTTAATCTATCAACTACACCAAGCTGCCCCCTGAATGTAACAAACTTATCTGGACGAAGAGACTTGGTGAGAATACCTGCAATCTGATCCGCAGTTGGAACATACTGCAACTGAATTGTCCCGTCTTCAACCAACTGGCAAATGTAATGACAATGAACGTCCACATGTTTGGTTCTTTAATGGAAGATTGGATTCCTGGCAAGCTTGAGAACGCCCTCATTATCAGCAAACAAGGGAGTCGGACCTGCGTGAGACATCTACATATCCGCAAGCATCCGACGAAGCCAAACTGCTTCACACGTTGCCTTAACAGCTCCTCGATACTCTGCTTCTGTCGAGGAGAGAGATACTACCCGCTACTTTTTACTGATCCATGTGACTGCACCAGATCCCAAACTGAACACATATCTAGAGGTTGATTTCTTATCATCAACCAAACCTACCCAATCTAAATCTGTGAACACACTGAGTCTAGGATCATGACTCCGAGTGTAAAGAAGTCCATAATCAGGGGTGCCCTTCACATAACCCAGCACACGCTTCGTTGCTACCCAATGATCAGCCTTGGGGATTGTCATGAAGCGTGAAATATAGCTGAATGCAAAACTAAGATCAGGTCTAGTGGCAGTAAGATAGATGAGACTGCCCACTAGTTGCCTGTAAGTGGTTTAATCAACAGGAGGAGAATCAGACTTGGTTGATAACTTCAGCCCTTTCTCCATAGGTGTAGAAGCAGGTTTACAATCTTGCATTCGAAACCTATCAACCAAGTTCCTGGCATACTTAGACTGAGAAAGAAAACTGCTGCCATCTGTATGCCAAACCTCAACACCTAAACAATAATGGAGAAGCCCCAAATCGGTCATATCAAAATACTTGCACAAGCCTTGTTTGATTTCTGCAATCAAATGTGTTGAACTGCCAGTAATGATCAAGTCATCCACATAGACAAGGAAAAGAATATCATCACCAGAGCGTTTGATATATTGATTATTGTCAGAAGGACAACGCTGAAAACCATGAGCAACCAAGTATTGATCAATCTTGATGTACCACGCTTGAGGAGTCTATTTGAGTCCATTGAGTGCTTTCTGGAGCCTACATACTTGGTGTTCTTTGTCGGCAACCTTGAAACCAGGAAGTTGCGTCATGTAGACTTCTTCCTGCAACTCACCATTGAGGAAGGCACTCTTCACATCCATCTGATAGACTTTCCATCCACACTGAGTTGCAATGGCGAGAAGAAGACAAATTGTATTCATCTTGGCAGTAGGAGCAAAAGTCTTCTCATAGGAAATGCCCTCCCGTTGTGGGAACCCTCGAGCAACTAATTTGGCCTTGTATTTATCTAAGGTACCATCTGCATGATACTTGACCTTATATACCCATTTGCAACTAATGGGCTTCTTCCCTGGACGAAGATCAGAGAGAACCCAGGTGTGATTCTTCAGAAGACTGGTATTTTGCATCCATTGCCTGTTCCCACTCTGGAATCCCTATTGCCTCTTTAAATGTTTGAGGCTCATAAATGCTATGTAGGTTGGCCATGAGAGAAAAGTTAACTGTATTTTGCTGCTTGTCCTTATTTCTAGAGGATCAACCCTCAATGAGCTCATCAAGACAGAGAACACTGGTCGTCTTAGCCCACCATTTAGGTCGGAGAGTAGTCGTTCCAACATCAGGAGGAGGAATAACTGAAGGTGGAGGTGGAAGAGGATCTGCAATAGGTGGAAGATCAACATCATCCAAAGGAAAGTCGGGTAGTGCATCATCAAAAACAGAATCTGCATCATCCCTCCCATCAGGTGAACCCAATGGAAGACGGACACCCAAATCAGAAGCCTTCAAAGGCTGATCCTCTGAACTCTTCTCAAACAAGGATAGCTGAAATGGTCCTCGTTCTTCATTAAAGACAACATCGCGACTGAAGATAAGACGACCAGCGTCTACATCAATTAGTCGGTAAGCCTTATGGTTGTCACTGTACCCTGTAAACATAAGCTTCTGGCCCTTGGAATCCAACTTAGAGCATTGGGCATCAGGAATCCAAACATAAGCTAGAGAGCCAAAAACTTTCAGTGGTTGATCCTAGGTTTGCAACCAGTCCAGGCTTCCTCAGGAGTCTTCCCTTTAACAACATGTGTGGGAGACCTATAAAGGAGATAGACGACAGTAAATATTGCTTCTACCCAATATTTTGTAGGAACATTCTTGTGTTCCATCATAGACCTAGCCATTTCTGTAATGGTGCGTTGCGACGTTCTACAACGTTGATTTGTTAAGGGGTGTATGGTGTGGTTAACTGACGTTTTATGCCATGTGTATCACAAAAAGAAGAGAAAGGAGTAGAACAACCCCCCCCCCCCTCCATTATCAGACNAGAACACCCCCCCCCCCCCTCCATTATCAGACCTAAGAGGTATAATAGAACAACCAGACTCTTTTTCTACTAAGGCCTTAAATTTCTGAAATACAGTAAACACATTTGATTTATGTCTAAGAAAGTACACCCACATTTCTCTACTGAAATCATCAAAAAAAAGCAAGAAATACCTGCACCCAATAACAGAAGTAGTGTTCAATGGACCACATACATTAGCGTGGACCAACTATAGTACCTTTGAGGCTCGCCATGAGTCACCATCCTTGAATGGTGTCCTATGTTGCTTCCCAGCCTAACAAACTCCACAAACTTGCTGATTCTGAGTTTGAGTTTCAGGTAGACCAAGTACTAAATCATCCCGAACAAGCTGAGCAAGGTAATGAATGTTCAAGTGACCATATCGCTGATGCCAGAGATTGTTGATAGAGGCTGATTTTGTTGTGAAGGCATGCTCAAGAGAATCACCTATATCCACAAGTTTGTATAGACCATGATCCTCAATGCCAACAGCTACAGGAGTGTGCAGGATCAACAATCGAGCACTTGTGTGCACTGAATACCACATCAAGGTGAGGAGAATGTCGCATGAACTGACTCACTGAGAGAAGATTAAGTTCCATGCCAGGAACGTAGTATACGTTGAGGAATATGAGACTCCTCCCACCAGACTAAATCTAAATGTTGCCCTTGCCGACAATTGTATACTCTTCACCTCCTCCAAATATAACTGAATCAGTAAAGGGAGAAAAATCTGTAAACCAATCACGACTGTGAGTGAAATGTCGAGATGCACCAAAATAAATGAACCAGGCAGAAGATTTGACATGGTCTGCAGGTCTTTTAGAAATGAAAGCGTAAAAGGCAGACTCTTTCTGCTCTGTGTGCTTAGCAACATTGGCTTTAGGCTAAGATCCTCCTTGCTTCCGCTAGTCGGAAGCCAATCAATGGCGACAATCCTTTAGCATATGGCCATATTTATGACAATAGTTACACTTAATCTTCTTCTTTGAACCATCCTGAGCCTGACTGGAGCCCTTCTGCTGAAATGACTGAGATGGATGAGATTTGCCTTTATCCTTCAGAAAGGATTTAGCTGCAAAGGCTTGCTCTGAGGAGGACAAGGTGGCACTGCTACCAAACTGTTGTTTCCAACGATCCTGCTGCAGAAGTTTGGTGCACAACTCTAGAAATTTCAGATCAACATCAATGGAAGTAATGTTGAGAGTCTCTATAGAGTGCTCATAAGATTTAGGTGGACTTTTCAGAGTAATGACTACCATATCTTCTTCCTCCATCTTCCGGCCAATAGCTTCAAGTTGATCGTGAATGTCCTTAATCTTCGTGAGATGCTCCTATAAGGACATGCGTTCATCAATCATAATGGAGAACAACTGGTTCTTCAAAAAGAACAGGTGACTCTTGTCAGATGTCTCATGCAGCTCCTTCAAATGTTGCCAGATGTCTGTTGCAGACTTGCCAGAAGGAATCTAAGGCAACTGATCATCTGTCACGGAGAGCTTGAGAAGCATAACAGCTTCTCGATTCTAATCATCCAACTTGTCCTGGTCTACTTGGACTGTGGTCGAACGAGTCTCTATGCCCAAAACAAGTATTTCCAAGCGGCGATATTCGAAGATGGTCAACATGCACTGCTTCCAAGTATTATAATTGCGGTCATTAAATCTTTGATTGCCTTCCAACATCAAGTTGGTCAATGGTGCCATCTTGCACGCTTCCCAATGTGTAGAATACGAGAGATAGAGAAGAGGCGTGAACATGGAATCCGAAACACGAAACCCAATGTAGAAAACAGAGGCTAAATCAAGTACATACTTCAAATAAAGATGAAGTACAGCTGGCACGGATTTCAAGAAAAATTTACGGCTGACCCAGAAAAATCCGACGAAGACCTAGAAGAAATGTGGAAAAACCCAGAAGGAATTTGAAGTTGGATTTGAAATCTGCTAGCACAAATTTTGAGGCTCGAAAATCGAGGTGCCTACAAAATTATGACAACGACCCAGTTGAGCTCTCTAAAAACCCAAAAGGAATCTACAAGAAAATTTTGAATCCGGCACGCAAAAAGAGATTTTTGAAAGAAACCCTAGCCGACTACTTCAAGCTCCAAAAATTGCAGATTTGCAAAAAAAATTTTAAAAGATGTCGTTTTTTATCAAAAACAACCTTGATAGAGGTCAAAAATGGAGGAAGGAACCGTAATGGCTACTGTCGACGTTGCAGAAGGTTTAGAGGCTGAAATCCGAAGCCAAAAGACGTTGGAAATCTGCGAGAACTTAGAAGGTGCAAAGATATGGTCGCGCAAGTTGCAAAGGTATGGTCCTCGCCCAGCAACAGAAAAACAATAGCAAATATGAACCACGAAAAATTGCAGGGTCTGCTAACAGAAGCATCGTTTTTCAGAAAACAAAGGCTGCAAAAATGACCTGAAACCAGTGTAACACCGGTGCGGGGGGACGTTGGGACGGGGGGACGCCGGGACGATTTCCGGGATAGGGGGACAAAGGGNCTCAATTTTGGGACGGCGGGGGGTGAGGGAAGGGGGGTGTTGCATACTATACATATTACATATAGAACTTGAAATGCTATTATGAAATGGTATTTTTGTATAACATACCAAATTGAAATACTTGAACGTAGCAAAAATGCAACACGAAACAGAACCATTGAACATTCAACATAGTACATACCCAATAGTAACATTCAAAAATCAAAATTCAAATAGAAATTCAAGTATCCGTCCTGGCAACGGCGTGGTTGCGGAATGGCGAAGGTGGGGGTACTCAGGTACTCCAAGAACCCGGTGCGGGGACGTCCCGGGATGGGTACTTTGAGGTTTGTGTGGGGATGCGAGTCCCCGGGTTTCACTACCTGAAACCCTATTTCGGGTTTGCTAAATAAATCTGCCAAGAAATTCAAATAGATCCAAGAGCAATAAATTTTGAAAAATTTAATCAAATAATTTCAAAGGAGAAATTATAATTTTTTTGAAAAGATCAAGATTGCTCTAATACCATATTACGATAAGTACTTGGTAAAATATTTTAATGTCTTGAATGAAGAATAAATGCGTTCTTAAATAGATTTACAAAGGACGATGTTTCTTATAAGAAACAGTCGTAGAAAATAGAAACAATATCTACAAGATATTTACACAATAGATAACAACCATTAAACATAATAGAAAGATATTATTTTAATAGAAATAAGTATATCAATCAAGTCTATATAAGTCACTATCTCTGATATCTTAATATGAGAATTTATGTTGACCTTAAATATATGGATCTAAGTGTCGAACACTTATTGCTTTGACTTGTAAGAAGTATCCAATCTTCTTCTTCATCTCTGTATAGATTTTTCTTTTATATCTGCATAGATCTCTCATATATCTGTTGAATATCCTTCCCTATAACTGCAAGATTTTCCTTTTTATCTCAGCGTCAACACTGCACAATCCTCTTCTATGGTTATGAACTTCATATAATTATGTATTTATACATGGACATCATTTCTTCAAAATAGATCTGAAAATACCCTTCATCTTTTTGTCTCTTTTCTTCTTTTAAATCTCTTTTTTAATACCTCCGTTCTGCCTGAATGATATTCCTTCATATAACCTTTCATAGAAATGTTGTCTTTTAATTGAATAGTCGTGTCTCCCTAATGAAATTACATTTTCTTAACAAATCATTGTTTCTTAGTCATAATCACACCTTTATTCTAAACTATTAGTTGCCTTTTAAAATCGCTCTTTAACTAAGATCACAGCCTTTGAAGATTTTAATCGCTGCATTATATTATTAGTTACTGCTTATAAGTTATACCTGATTGTTGACTCTAACAAATATTGGCAATTATCTTTATTTGATCATACCATGCTTGACTACGCTTCCACATTTTGCATACGCGCCGAACAAGGCAGGAACCACACCAACCTGCTTGTCTATTTGTATTTGTATCACTGCCTTTTAACATGTGAAATTGCTTATTACTGGCCATCATAAACACCTGTTCTTAAATATTTATTTGACTGACACCACCTGGAGATATTGTCGCATGTTTGTCTTTTCTGATATTTGTTATTCTCCTTGTAATCGCTGTCATTAATATAAGCCTTGACTTTATGCATTGAATTGCTGTTATTAATATTTTCTATCATAATCGTACTTCTTGAATCGGCTGGAATTATGGCCAATTGGAGTTTCTCTCTTTATACACATGATTGCTATCATGTAAATCAGATATACAATCGCTGTTAGTTAATCCCTAAATCATGATCGATCTCTTTAACCCTCTTCTTCTTTGTCATTAACGATCTGGTCTGCTTCTCCTTGCTGTGACATTTTAACTAAATACTTGACTAATTAATTTTTTAAGTTGCTCTTTGAATGCTTTCTTAAGCCACTGCTTCCTTTCAGATTTTGATCACTGCTTCCATATGTATGTGAATCGTTGTTCCAGTTTCACTGACTCGTTCTTACTACAACATGCATCAAATATAATCCTTTCACGTTCTGTCAGTTTGCACTTCCTTTTAAAATGTCAACAAACTTATTATCGCATACCTCACTCCTTATATCGATGAGATATGAAGGATAGTTTTGGATGCCGATTCATCACTAATCTTCTTGCTGCTCAGTAGCTCTCTGTTATCATTTATCTTCAAATAAGGGAGTCGCTAACCATGTACTTGAGGCTATAGACACCGTTTTGCAAGAACTAGTCATCTTGTAATTACTTGTTCTCTCTTATAATAAGTTTAAAACTTTAATTAAAACTTATTTTGATCGTATTTCTTTATGTCCCGAATTGGAGACATTACAAAGTGAGTGATGCTGTCAAGTTAGGATCCAACGCTTAGCGAAAAATCTTGAGTTGCCTTCGAATGGAATTTCCTTGCATTTGCAAAGTCCCAAACCTTACCAAAACTTGGATTTACAATGGGTAAGAATGTTTGACAAAAAGATAAATGTTGCTCTGATTTCACATTGACAACATTGCAATTTTCATGCAAGATTTATGTGATGACCCTATTTTTAGCAGGTTGTGGCAGTGACTTGGTCAGCTCATCATCATGACCCTCGTAAGCTGATGCAGGGTTTTGAGGGTCCCAGTTGGCAGACTTGCTATTTTTAGTAAGTCTGGACTTGCTATTTTTAGTAAGTCTGAACTTACTATTTTTAGTAAATCAGTTGGTCAGTTTCCATTTCTGACAGGGCAATATCGGCAGTGGTCAATTCTCCAGACGATATTTAGTTATACAGTTTCTTGGACTGGGTACTTACTATTTATAGTAAGTCTATTTTTGGCAGTTGCCATTTTTGGCAGGGCAGTGATGAGCATGTTGGTCAGTCAGTATGGCAGGTGTTGCAGGAATTATCATCAGAATTATATTTGATAATTACTTGTATTAATTAATAACAATATGTTATTAATTAATAATAAGGCGATATTATAATAATAATAATA
>MU226632.1:186640-205162 GCA_018584345.1 Thuja plicata
TTAAAAGGGTCTTTACTGCTATGTCGGGCACAATTGCATGGACTTTACTTCTCAAGATGTAATGCCTGAACTTTTTCATTGCCTTCACCAAGGCATAGGCTTGCTTCTCCACATTTGGATAATTCAAATCGGCCTCTCTAAAAGGTGCACTCATGAATGCTATAGGATGCTCTTCACCCTCTTCATTCTTCTGTGTTAGGATGGCAGCGCATGCATGATCAGAGGCGAAAGAATATATATTGAATAGCCTCTCATAATCTGGACTCACTAAAACTGGTGCATTGACAATAGATTGTTTTATCTCTTCAAATGCCTTCTTCCCTGCTGGAGTCCAATCCATTTTTGCATCTTTCTTTAACATATCATTCATTGGCTTCACTATTTCTGCGAATGCGGATATGAACTTTCTCACGAAGTTGATCTTTCCAAAGAATGACTTGAGCTCTTTCTTGCTAGCCGGTAGGCCAAGTTTGGAGATTGCCTCCACTCTCTGTGGATCTATCATGATTCCCTTCTTTGAAATTACATGTCCTAGGAGTCTCCCTTCGGTAACTCCGAACATACATTTCTTCGGATTCAAAGAAACTCCGATCTTTCTGCATCTCATGAAAACTTTCCTTAGATCCAAAATGTGATCTTCTCTGTTCTTTGAAAATACTGTGAGATCATCCATGTACATGATGATACACTTGTCCTTTAAGTCCTTGAAAGCATAATCCATAGCCCTCTGAAATGTTGCACCTGCGTTGATCAGGCCAAAAGGCATTCTTTTGTATGCAAATGTTCCCCACTTCGTGGTGAAAGCCGTTTTTAATCTATCTTCCTCTTCCACAATCCCCTGATTGTATCCCGAATACCCATCCATAAATGACATCATCTGTGCGTCGTTCATAACTTGCAAAACCTCATCCAGTGATGGCAATGGATAATTATCCTTTTCTGATGCTCTGTTCAGATTCCTGAAATCCACGCATAACCTTATTTCTCCGTTTTTCTTCCTAACTGGGACAAGATTGGCGACCCACGTTGAATGCCTCACTGGGAAGATAATCCGCGCGTTTAGCAGCTTCTTCACCTCTTGGAAAATCAATGGTTCTAACAAAGGATTAACTGGCCTCTGTCGCTGCCTGAATGGCTTGATTCCTTCCTTTAGTGGAATTGTATGTGTGATGATGGAAGAATAGTATGTTTTCAAATCCTCATATCCCCAAGCAATCACATCCGGGAATTCCCTCATCAAACCAAGTATATCCGCTTTCTCCTTAGGTGTGCAAACTTTCCCAATGTGGACTATTTTGGGACTATCTTCCGTTCCCAGATTTGCCTTTTCACACTCATCACTCCCTATGGGTTGATATGGCACTTTGTTGAATTGGTCCATGTCGAATATCCTTTCTAATTCAATCATTCCCTTTGGAATGGTGTTTGTCTTCAAGTTCATAATTTCTTCTGGATTGATCTCTGCTTCTTCGTCTACTTCTCCATCAATGATTTGTGTTGTGAAAACGTCTGAATTGGTCAAGAACTTGAGGATATGTTTGTCGTCTTCGAACACTTGGAAGTTCTTGACATTATCTGGTACTCATGGGGCCGATGCTAACTCAACTTTAAATTTCTTCAAGCCTTCCAACTTGATTGGTGCTAGTGAGCTTGTAGCCTGTGCGAGGGCGTTAGCCACCTGGTTGCTTTCTCTATAGCTAAACTTGATATTTAAGGCATCAAAGTCTTCTATCAGACCCCATACTCTATTTCTGTACCTTTTCAGTCTCTTGTCATGGCAGGCAAACTTCTGCTTCACTTGCTCAGTTACCAAATATGAGTCTCCAAGCACATGGAGTATCTTGGCACTTTTCTTTATAGCACACAACAAGCCTAGAATCAAAGCTTCATATTCCGCCATGTTGTTGGTGCATGGAAATTGCAATCTATGTGCCGCAAAATATGTTGCCCCTGTCGGGCTGACTAACTCAAATCCGGCTCCAGCCCCTTGCCTAGTCTTAGAACCATCGAACCTCAAAGTCCACACTCCATCACTTTCTAGATGACCCGTTTTGGAATCCTTGGACTTGTCTGATTCGTCATTTCTTCTCACTTCCATGTTGGGTGGTGGAATTTGGTTCTTTGTTTCACCCACCATGCTATTTTCTGCTTCATCAACTTGTAGAATTCCAAACTTTTGTTTGCCATATTGATCCTCCTGTTTTAGTGCCCCTGGGATTCTCTTCTCTACTTGTTCTAATGCAACCTTGCACAAGGAGCAAGATAATTCCGAATGGAAGGCATTTTGGATTCTGCACCAGTTGGGCAATAATAAGTCTCTCACTGGTGTTCTGTTACCCAACTCTACACGCTGTTGCACAGCTCTTAACACAAATCTCTAAAATTTTCGAACATGCATTCACCCTCGTCGGATGAAGTGTCGAGATCCGACTCAATTAGCATTTCCGTGGATTCCTTTGCTCTACTTATGATATTCAATGTCAGTACTTCTGCCTTCTTAGGCTTATAAATGCCCAAGCTTGTCTTTGCAAACAATATTTCGTTTGGTTCTCCATTCTCAGTAACTGTCAATCTCAACCTTGGGGTGCTATCAATTTTGATTTGGTTGGCAAGTCCTCTCCATGGGAGCCACATGTGAGAAAAGTCAGTTGCCATGTACCCATTCAACCTTCGAGCCCAATCCCTACCTAGAATCAAACCATAGGAATCAGCCACATCCACTACTGAAATATCTACCATGTGTTCCATCCTTGGATCCGAAGCCAACTGCATGTGTATATTATGTAGTTCACCTACCACTGGGACCTCAGTCTTGTCTAGTTGGGTAACCCTCTTGTTCGATCCTAAAGGCGTGATTCCCAACTTTCTACAAATGGCCAAAGGCATGACGTTACTTGAAGCTCCTGAATCTATCAAACAATTATGAAGAAGCTTCCCGAATATCCTTACTGAGAGCAAGAATGGGGCTGGTTCATCTTTCCCCTGATAATATACCACTGGTGTCCTGTGTACTTGCTTAGGCTTCACCCCGAAATGTGTTGGTTGGACTACTTCTATTTTCACTGTTTCTCTATTCTTTACCGAATCCTGACACCTTTGAGTCTGTTGTGCTATTGGTGTTGATCCTTGAGGCTCTGGCTGTCTGTTGAAATTACTGATGTCGCCATATGCGACCTCTTGTATAGAGTTCCCCATCTCACCATATGAAATCCCTTGAGATGAATTTGTTGTGTTCCCACATGGAACATCCTGGGTCACGTGTACTGAGTTAGGAGGAGGCCTTCCTGCCGTAGGAGTCGCTTGAGTAGGCGTCATTGCACTTTGAGTGTGAGACCCTTGTGATTTGTTGTCCTTCAAACTACTAAGGAATGTATCCCTAATTCCCGTTACCTTCAACAATTCGAACAAAGAGAGACTAATTTTGATCTTCTTCATCTCCTCTGTCACACTGTCCTAGTCTTTTCAACTCATCATTATTCACAGAAATGTTCATCGTCCTCCCTCTGTTTGCTTCTTGTGTTGACATGGCACTTTGTGACCCTTGAGCACCTTGATTGCTTTGTTGTGTGCTCTGCTAAGAACTCTGTTGTCCATTACCATTGTTGTAGTTGCCTTGTCTATATTCGGGTGCATCCCTTGGAGGATTTGGTACATTACTTGCATTGGGATGTGGAGGCGTATTGTAATTGTTCGAAGGTATGGAGGATGTGAAAGGTCCATCATTCCTCTTACTATTATTGTTCGTCTGATAAAACCTCGCATTGCTAGCCGGCTGTTGAAATGTCTGGTTTCCACCTGTTCCTTGAACCAGAACAGAGTCACCCAATGGTGGGAAAGAAAAATCTGACCCATTGCTATACCCATTTTGATCTATTACTTCGTTAACTAGTCCATTGGCTGACTCAGGAGGGAATCTCCCTTGATGTTCCTCATATGCCTCGAACTCTGGTGGAAATGAAACCTCCTTGAAAGTCAAGCATTGGGCATATCCAGGGGACGAAACAATTTCAAACCCCGTGACCTTAATATCCTCTTGATTGATTGACTCATCCACCACTTTCTGAAACATGTTAGATGCCTTTTTGAACTCAGCACATCCTAACTCCCAATGTTGATCTGTCTCATCGAATATGCAATATTGAGACAAGGCAGACTCAGCTAAAAAAATTCTCTCCACTGGCCTACTATCTGTTGGGCTTGATTATCAAGTGGCGACACCACATTTCCATTGTTCGGGCCGGTGTTCCATGTCCTCTTTTGGTTAGACTGATTGTTGTATCCTTGATCTTGTGACTTGTTACCGCCTTGGTGGTTGTTATTTTGATTGTTCCTCTGATAACCACTACCTTGATTGTTTCTCTGATAATCTTTGTCCAGCTGATTCCTTTGGTACCCGCCATCGTAATTATTCCTCTGATACCCTCCTTGATAATTTCCGCTTTGATAATTATTTCCTTGATGACCTCCTAGATTGTTCCTCTGGGCGGCTTGGAGTTGATTGTTTTGATTTCTCAAATAAGTAACTTCTGTAGACAGCTTCTTGACTTGCTCAATCAATTCCTTTATTTCATCTTTCTCCTTTTGTGTTCTTGTGGATGAACTTGCACCTTGCAGATAGACTGGCATTGGTGGTGGTGCCTGAGACAACGGAGGTCCTGGATGGACTATAGGCTGATCTGTAGGCACCTGGTATGTAAGTTGTGGAACTGGATTGTTCGGATACCGAACACTCGGGGGTTCCAATCCTTGTTGGCCTAACTGCTTCCCTATTTCAATTGCCTTAGCATAAGCTTCATTCAACGTTGTAGTAGGGTTCACCATCCTTGTAAACATAGTTGTCTGACTGTCTAAGGCATTGTAGTATGCTTCTAAAGCACCTGCCTCCTGAATTGTGCAAGGGCCCTGCAATCTTGTGTAAGCCTTGTGGAAATGATTGTTGAAGGAACTTATTGATTCTTTATCTTGTCTCCTGATGTCCACAAACAGCCTATGTAACTCCAATGGTGTGGTGGGCATGCCAAATTTTCCTATAAATTCTTCTTTGAGCTGAAGCCATCCTGTTATAGATGACACCGGCAGATTGACAAACCAGTAATAGGGTTCTTCCGCCAATGAGTAAGGGAAAAGCCTACACGCTACATCTTCATGTTGAATCCTTCTGTTGCACAATGCATCTTCAAATACTTTGATATGCTCCTCAGCGGTACGGTTGGGGTCATTGACAAAGAACTTGGGGCAAAATCCTGATGGATTCTTTGGTAGGTCATGATATTGTTGGAATGAGATGGGTGAGGCATTGTTTTGAATCCATGGTGCCTAAGCCATTGTTGCTTGATTGACTAGAGTCTGAACTGGCTGACCCACTGGGGTTTGTATGCTTGAAACCTTTGGAACTTGAACTAGACTACTTGAGGAGTTTGCCGAACTTGCAGTATTGGCTACCCAATGATTCCTTCCTTTCTTGTGAAATTGCAACTCAACTAGGTCTTCCTCTTGGTGTGGTGTAGACCGTAATAACCTTTGCTTCCTATCTGATTGTAGTTTCTCGAACCTTTCAGGAGAGAAAGATCCAATTCTTCTATCCAGCTTGATTATAGTTTAGTCCGATTGACTGCCCCAAGTTGAATTTCCCTCAAGGGTGGCCTGAGCTCTTCTATGGGCTTCTCTTTCTCTTTCAAGTTTCCTTGCGAGTTCTCTTTGGCGTTTCAATCTTTTCTGAATTTCTCTGTCAATTCTTTGAGCTTTTTCTTCTTCTTCCTCTAAAACAAAGCTTACTCGCATATATTCAGGTGCACTCTTCTTGACTCTCCAGGCGAGTGAGTTCAATCCTGAGATGTCCTCTTGGTCGTCTCCAAATCTGAGGTTAGGTTGTAAGACTGGCACGATGTCTCTATGCAAAAGCACCATCTTTCATCATAGTTGAATGCCAACAAGTCCTCGTACAAAAATCGGGCCCTCCTTCTAGCGCCAAATAATGTTGATGTCAGTTTTGTACCACTGCATAACATATAGGAATTGAATACTTGCTAGAGGATATCAAACACTCAACCCTCTCTTGAGAAGTAAATACTCATGAAGAACATGAGAAAACTCCAAGCTTCCTTACACCTGTGGATACTAACTCAGTAATATTAATGTGATTTGTTGGTTAATCAAGTAGGCGGGCTTGCGTTGTTTACGCATGGATGCCAAATTCTCGCTATGATGATCATGGGATCTAGCTTTGCAATGTATACTCAATTGACTTTCTCTTCAATTTATATCACTTCCAACTTTGCTCATCAAACTCCAACTACTAAACTACTCGTTGTTTTATTACTACTCCTATGGGATGGGAAGATTAGCGAATGGACGGGGATCAAATCTAATGAAAGCTTGCCAGTGGCATTACCTCCATAGATGCAATGGTTCAAGGGGAAATTAGACTAGATTACCACACAAGGCTTCCTAACAAGCTGCTAGGATGCTAGTGGCCTAGTATATAGATCCCTATCAAACATTCACTAACATCACCATGCAACTAGCCATCTACTTCTATTCTTACTTAACCACTTTCTTGAAATGAAATCTACCTTAACAACTTAATGAAATCTAACTTTAACAATTGGAAGTAGAAACCATGCAATAACACCAAGTGTTCTTAATCAGCATGCAAGACACAACATTGATAAGAGAAGCAATTTTGGTACTATATAAGCAACAATTTTCTTTGACCCTTTACACATGAGAGTATATGGCCATATATAGAGGCTCAAAATTACCACCAACGGTAGAGATTAAGAGGCAAAACCAACGATCCAGATTGAAACCCAGAAAGCCTAATTAGGGTTGCCACCCCATCGGCCAATGAGAACACGCCACCTTATCAATGGACCAATGAAAAAAAAGGAAAATCGGCAACCAATGAGAAGGCACCAAAATGGTAGCCAACCAGAATCAGACACCTATCCTACCCAAGAAGAAAGGAGGAATTGCCACTTGGGCTTACATTAAATGATCTAAGACAATTCTACCCTTTTCTTTCATCCTCTTAGCCAAGGCAATGAACTTGACTAACATGTTGTTAACTTCCTCCATGGGAGGGCAAGGTATATGCCTCATTCTGAGCTCACTTGTGTTCATCATATTCTTTGCTGCCTGCAATGTCTTCTCACTCTCCTCATAATCCTTTGCAAACTTGATAAGGGCCTTATCAGAGGCAAGGGTGTCTAGGCGCTTCTTCCTGATGGCAACCTTCCCTAACTCATCCAATCTCGATCCAAACTCTGTCTCACTAATGTTCTCCTCTTTGATTTCCTCAAAATCAAGTGCAACCCTCGCATCGCTCAGCATGCTTAAAATGAAAGTGTCAATACTTGGACTGTGTTGTGCAATCTCCTCCCCTATCTCCTCAAGTGTCCTCAGCCTGACAGCCAAGGCAACATACCAGGACTGAACAATATTCTTTCCTCCTTCATTCACCACTTTGGTCTTTACCAATAATTTCTCTGATAGCCCTATAGCCGCCTATAGCCTAGCAATAGCTAAGTCTCGAATTGGAAGGAAAACCTTCCACTCAATTGTTTTGAATTTGTCCCTAAGGGACACAAATGACTTGAAAGTCGAGATAAAGGCAGGCAAGAACTTTTGCCCATCCTGTATTGTATCACTGATCCATGCTTTGGTTTCTTGCACCTGAGCTAATATCTCCTCTATATTGCTCCCACTATCTTGTGGAAGGGCCGCCTAAGGCAACTGTTGGATGGGCTGACACACTCCTTGATAGCAATTTCTCCAATACCTGTTTTCAGCCTCCAACTTCACAATCTTTTCGTTTGCCTTCCTCAACTTCTCTCTAATCGAAACCATGCCTTCCTGAATCTCCTCACACTCCATGTCATCTGTGATTCTTCCCATATCATGCTCTACTATCTCATATTCTTGGGCTACAATCTCGCTAACTACCTTGCTAACCTTTGGTATAGCAATCTGAACCTTCCAGTGACCATCATCATTACTCCTGAATCCCTGATTACCTTTGCCACTGTTCCTGCCATTTGTTTTTGCCTCACATCATCTTCATTTTCCACTAACCCTTGAATATCCTCAACTGTTCGGATGGCCACAACCTCGCCCCTTGGCATGAGCAACTGCCTCAACCATAGTGGTGCGGTGCATCTCCCCAAATCTGGATTTGGTTTGACTAGCAGAGCATCACCAACATCCTTAGGCGCTTGGCCTTCTTCCTCAACTGATAGAGCCTCGATATCGATTAATTTATCTCCTTCACCACTGACTGTCACATCATCCTTAAACTGGTTCTCCGGGAGGGGAGAGTACCCCGCACTATTACTATAACCACTCGATTCTGAATCAGAGCTCACCTCCACCGTTGCCCTTTGCTTACTTGTATTAACTTCTTGGCTTCTAGCCTCAACTATGCTCTCTCTTGATGGCACTGTACGTGGTTTCTTTGTTGGAGGCTCTTGATGTTCTTTGTCTTTCTCAACCTCCAAACTCCTCTTCTTGCCTTTAACTGTTTGCTATTGCTAGCTACTGCCCCCACCTTGCTATCCGACTGATTCTGCTGGATTCTCCTCCTCTGGCTTCATCTTCTCATAGGTAAGGTCCACCTTCCGACCTTGTAACTGCCTTAACTTTCTGTTGTACCACCACTCAGTGTGTAGATCAACCGTTCTTGTAACTGCTTCTAAGGAAGGGTCCTGATGATCACTCCACTCCACTGGTCTCAACTTTGTTCCCTCTACTGTATTGTAGTCTTCCCTTAACACATCCTCATCATCTTCCAAATAATCCGGAATGTCAAGACCTCTCCACCTGATGGCCCTCATCATGCCCACTGATAACCTTGAGAAAGCCAACTTTCTCACATGAAAGTCATCCTGCGCATTGGCCCAAAAATCCTCTATAGTAGGGATATGCCTGAATGGGCTCCCATGAGATGCCTTGATCAGACCATTAGGATCGAATCCTTACCTTGCCCCATACCATCCTAGATGATATTGTTCTACCTCTTTTCCCGCAGCTGCAAAGGCGACAGGATTGGGGCAACTATCATTGCCTATCATGAGTGAGAAGGTAACCCCTGTCTCACCTTTGAGCTTCATCATCTTGTCATACTGCTCAAGTTGCCGAGCCAACTCCATCAAAACAATCCTATCAAGTGGGTACCCTAGAAGCCTCTTGGGACAAGCCGTGCACCCCGCCACCCTAATATATGTGAATTGTGAAAATTGGATAAACCAATTCCCATACCTCTTGACTTTTGCCTCTGCTTCCGGCGAGAGCCTCCTGACAGGTGTCCCTTGCAGTACCCTTACTGTTTTCATGGCAAAGGCATCATAAAATATCTTGTAGTCCTTGGTGTTGTGCAAATGAAGTTGTGGATAGCACTCATGCACCATGCATTGTCCGGGCCCATTGCCAATTACTCCTAAAGTCTTAAGTCCAGGATGCTCATACAGCCTTGCAATCAAATAGAAAAGGTAGGACCCCATGTAGAATTGTTTCTGATTTTGCACCATCCTAAGTTGTAATTCTAAATTCTCGATAATGATCCTAGCCCAATCAAACTTCCTTTTCCCATTCTCAATGCCTTCAATAAAATAGTACATCCAAGGATCAAATTGCATACCTTGAGCGGAGCCCATGATTCGGTTGAGAAGCACAATAAGGTCGCCATACTCTGATTTGACTTGGTGAGCCTTGATGACTTGGTGACTCCCTTCTTGCCTTCGTGCAACCAATTCTGCCTTAGTAGAGCGAGGTAGGAATCTTGATTATCTTGAAAGAGCTTGGCAGCCTGATCCATCAACACCACTATCATGCCCTTGTGCTGGGGTATATTGAACACTTCCTCTACCACTGGCCCACTGATGTTAGCCAACACCCTCTTTCCTTCATCAAAGATGATGGACTTAGTCTCAATATCCAGCCGAGATGCACACTCCATCACCAACTTCGGACAAGGCAAGGTAGGAGGGACGGTGGCAACTTGCACAATTCCACACTTGTTGATCTTCCTCGCCATGGAGGAGTGGCCTTCCTTCAGTCTATCTTTCAATTGTATCATGTTCAATGTGCCGACGTTGGTGTCACCCACTTGCTTCAATTTTGAGAAGGAGGTCTTGGGCATCATGTCTTCCTTGTCTTTCTTGGTATGCATTCCCCTTGGGTTCTTGCTTGCACTTGCATCTGCCATCCTAACCCTTATTTCTGCCTCTTCTTTCTACAGTGAGATGGAACTACACTTATCTCTGCCACTCCAATCCTAGGGATGGAACTACCACTTATTTCTGCCTCTTCAATTCCTATCACACTACACTTATCTCTGCCTCTTCGCCTAGGGATGGGACTACAACTTATTTCTGCCTCTTCGAAAACTTATGAGATGGACTACACTTATATCTCCCAACTTCGTTCCTAGGGGTGGGACTACCACTTATATCTCCTTTCTCCAAATCCTAGATGAAAACTACACCTATATCTCCCAACTTCAATCCCTAGATGAAATGATGAAGTGATGGATGAGTAGTGCAAGCAAGGAATGGGAAAAAAATCAAGTAAGAACAAGGAAGAATTCTGCTTTATGAACCAGCCTTCACTCCAAATTGAAGATCCTCCTCTACTAACCAACAATGCAGAAGACAATAAAAGAAAATCTGCAGTCCTTGCCCAAAAATTCGCAACACCAAGAACAAATCTGTAGCCCTCCTTGACAAATCTGGAAATTTTCTAATGTTTTTGCTGCTACAAAATAGCAGCCTCTGCGTCAATTTCGCAACTCCCTAGATTAGCAGCCTTCAACTTCAAAAAATCGCAGCATCAGCCCCAAATTTCGTTGCAGCCTCCTTGGGACAATTTCGCAACTCCTCCTTCCAAATTCGCAAGTCTCTGCCCTTGGAAATTCGCAGCTAAGGCACAATTTGCAGCCCTCAAATTCGCTACCCCTGCTCTTATTTTCGCTCCAAAATTCGATGCCAAGAGAAAGGGGGAAGGATGAGTGAAGAAATGAGGAGGAAGGCTCCCCCTTTAAATACCAAATTTTGCCTCCAAAAAAAAGCAAGGCCGACTTTCTAGGAGGGAAAAAAAACTTAATTAAAATTGCCTAGTCTAACATGAATTAAATGAAAAAAATCGCAGATGTCTGGGGATATATGAAAATTAAATTCGAAATTGCCCAATAGTGCATGAAAAAAATCGCAAGGGGCTGGAATAGAGCTGGGGTTATCTTGGAGATGAAAAATTTAATTTATTTAGCCCAAGATAAGCAAATTTCAAAAATAATATGGGGCTGCAATTGTAATCTGGAGATTTTCCCAAGAAAAATCAATTTTAAAATATTTAAACACAACCTCACCCAAAATTAAAAATTTGCAAGCCAAAAAAAATTCAAATAATTTCCCATTCTCAATTACTCCTTTCCACTTAGAATTTCGAAAATTCCACTTGGCAATTTAAATTTTTTTGTTTTGCAATCTAAAATCATTTAGCAATTTGATTTCATTTGGCAATTTATTTTCATTTGGCAATTTATTTTTATATTTTTTTTCACCACCAAAAATTTACAAGATTTTCCCAAAAATATCCAATTTCACAATTAAATTTTGAAAATGTTCAAATTTTTCAATTTCATCAATTTTCAAAAATTCATCTAAGTACAAAATTTGCAATTTTATCCCGCCAGATATCATTACAACAATTGAAGAAAACGTTCCTATTGAATTTCGCTTGGCTCGGAGACAAAAATCAACCGCTTAGGAAAACCAAGTTTTCGTGCAAGGTGAAAATAAGCTATACCCTCCCAGGCGCTCGAAACATCCAAGGTGTAAAATTTTCATTTCAAGACCTCTGGATCACCCAAAATTCGCTAAGGCACCCAAACTCCCGAATCCAGGAAAAAAAAAATTGAAAAAAAGCCAAGGCTTGCTTAAAAAAAAGGGGTTCCCCAAATTCTTTGGTGCGAAGTGTGAAAACCTCACAACACACACCCCAACATCAAAGTACAAGGATACAACCTTGTTCTTTACACTAAAAATATTGAAGTGTCTACACAAGCTATGGTGTTATCTTCTCATGTATAGAAACCAATAAGATAAAACATAAATATATTGTGTTGTCTACTTGCCCTCCTTCCATGCTAAGTATTCTGATCTATGTTCTGCTCTATTCGTTTTCTATTATGATTTTCTTCTGCTTATAACACATCTCAGTTCCAACAATTTAGACCGTTTTCCATGAGATTGTCTGAGGATCCTTATTGCCTTACTAAATTACCTTCCAATTATAGATCCCTTTTTCAGGCCAATACTATTAAAACACAAGAAGATCTAATAGTACTGAAATATAAGACCAGCACAATGAACATTATGCCTGCATGTAATGAGCCCAACCTGGCTCTGCCTTTAACTCAATTTAATTATGCACAAAACTAATAATTTTCTCGCAAACTCCTTCAGAAACAATTATCTAGCAGAACTCCTCTATTTCATATATTCAATTTCAATTCTTTATTTCTAAACCAGCACATTGAATTATTTAAAATGGTTTATCTACTAACTTCTGGAAGAGAGAGTTCAAAATTTATCCAGCATTACAAATTTGTAATTATTGTTATTCAAATACGAAAGGCATATATTTGGTAAATACTGTAAGTTTATGCTCCCAATTCTTTGGTAGTGGCTCACGCCACCCAGCAAGTCTCCACACAGGCCCCTAACCGTAGCCTTAGGAGCCACTTCTTCACCCGTGGCTGAGGATGTATATCCCGCGGCAAGTCTCCAGCAGATGTATCTCCACGTGAGGATGCGGCTGGAGTAAAAAACACAGCCCAACAACTCCTTCGGATTAGCAATGTACAAAACCCACAATGTATGAGGTTTAGACACCTCACGCAGCAAGTTTCGAGTTCAGCTACCACTCCTTAGCATGCCGTAAAAGCTTGACCTCTTATGCAGGTCACAAGTCAAATCAGCTTCAGAATTAATAACTCCTTCCACGATTCACGTCAATCGTACAAAAGGAAAAGATTGGTTATACAACAACAAACAATAGGAGATTAACTTCAGAAGAATCAGTCTTCCAAAAGCCAATTTGACCCGTATACTTCAACAAGGGCATAGATCAGAACTTCTCCTCAGAGAAAACAAACAAATGTCATATAATCAATTGATACCATCCCAAAGAAATGAGCTCATATTTATAATCCATCCTTGGCCACAGTTTCCCAAAAAGAGTTTCAGTTCACAATTCTTTTAATTAACAACTTCTAATTTATTATAATAATAAAGTATTATTATAATAATGTGGTTTTCTTATTAATTAATATTTTATAAATATCAATTAATAACTATTAATTAATAAATATGAACTCATGCGATGAATCCCGCATCCACTGTTGATCCTGCCAGACTGACATAGCCATCCACTACATTGCCCAAAATTAACAACTGCCAAAAATAGACTTACTATAAATAGTAATTCCCCAGCCAAAGAACTGCACGAACTGAACATCGTCTAGAATACTGGCCACTGTCGATACTGCCCTGCCAGAAATGGAAACTGACTTACTGAAAATAGTAAGCCCAGACTTACTAAAAATAGCAAGTCTGCCAACTAGGACCCTCAAAACCAGGCATCAGCTCACGAGGGTCACGATGATGAGCTGATCAAGCCACTGTCAATGCCTGCTAAAAAGGGGGTCATCACAGTCCGCCCTCCCCAAGAGTGCTTGTCCCCAAGCAATCCCTAAGCAACTGTCCATCACAATCCACTTGGATCCCAAGGGTGAACCTGTGTAGTATCACTGTCGCGCACAACTGGCCCCTGTAGCACCAACACCCAAATAACTGACATCAAGGACATCATCTGAAGAGTAACTATAGGTGCCAATGGGAGAAACAACTCAGCGGAACTCAGCCTAACTGAAACACCAACTCTGCCAATACCTGAGTCCCTTCCACTGAAACCAACCTCTAATAAACTGTCCCTGGAGTATTGATACTGCAAGTGGTCCAACTTGCAACTGCCAATTCCATCTGCGAAGGATGGTACTAACCCATCCCACAACAGATGGTATGAAACTGGAGCCCACCCACATCAATGTAAAACTAAATCCTTTGCCTGTAGGTCGACGAAACAGGATGAGCACACCTCACGGCAATGCTGATAGGAAGCCCCAATCTCCGTCAATGGCTCATCATTACCAAAATGGGAATCAGGAGATGGCTCTAATCTCTGACTCCGCGTAACTGCAGGCTGGGTAGGACCCTAGGCAACCGTCTCAGCAAACCCAACCATAAAATCCCTGTTGGGAAGCATTGTAGCCAAGGTCTCTACAATACTCCCCACTAAGCGTCGTATAGCGCAACAACCTCGAATGAGAATACCCTCACATACTCGGTACGAACTCTCATGCAAGTCTGCACTCTCAAGAAGATACTCCATGAATTTCTCGGTGCAATAAAAATTATACGTGGAAGCGTCAACCTGCTTCCCTGCAACCCACAGTTGATCCTCCGGTAAATGTGGCACTGCCAACTGCCTACTGCGACCAGTTGTATGAAATGTGCAAATAGATTTGCTTCCAGTAGACGGAAGCAAATCACCATGAGAGCTCGTCTCCACTGATGCTCTCACCTCCTCTATACGTGTTGCGCCCAAATCTTGGACCGATGTGTTTGCCACATCATCACGTCCCTCATCCCCAACCGTAGAAGCCAACTCTCACCACCAACCACCTCACTGTGCAACTGAACTAGGTATGGGGTTGGTGTGGACCGAACATGCTCCAACTCTACGGTCACCTCCTCCAATCGTGACTGTGACTCCTGTAAAGCCAACTGGGTACACTACAGTGAGTCCACGGTCACCTCAAGCTCCTGGGTAAGCTCAACCACCTCCTCCTCTTTCCCTAATAATGTCTCATAACAGGTATTGCCCCACTCTAGAAGGTAATCCCTGTCAGCAACTAACTGTGTGTAATTATGCTTCAAGACCCTGACAGCCTCTTGAAGCGCATGAACCTCTGCTAGGGAAAGACTAATATCACCGTGCTCATCTGACATAGGAGCACCCCAACCAGATGCGGCTAACATCTAACGAATCGCATCAAAATGCTCAACAACTGAAGAGATGTCTCTGTCATTCACCTTCATCTGACTAGACATATGATGCCTCTGTAAGCCCTGCCTCCTATGCAAGCTCTATGTCCCACTAACTGCACTGTGATAGGAGACTGAATCAAAACTGCTCGCCCCATGTGTGCTACTGTTCTCGCACACATCTGCAACTGCGATACAACTCGTCGATATCTCAACCAACGCCTCAGGAGAAGAAGCGGAAACCATAGTAGTATTGCCAATAACAGAGAGTCCATGTGAGTCCTGATCTTGGGACCCATCCAAAAGCACCTCAGAGTCATCGCCCAATATCTGATAAGGAATGTCATACCCCATACAGCCTATATCATCAGAAGTGTCCATACTCACTGCATCTACATCCCCTAACAGATGCTCAACTGCTATCTCCTAACTATGCACATATGAATCAATGTCAGGATGTGAATCGATAACTCCCGAACATGAATCGACATCTGTCGACTCAGCTATAACATCCTGATCATCAATACCACAACAAGGTAGCTCCATGCTCTCGCCTATCCCACCTAAGAGAGGCCCTGCCTATCGCTCCAGAGCTACACTACGACCGCTGACATATAAATCTCCAATAACAATTCCCTCCTCGAGAGAATCTGGACCATCAGAGGCAACTACTGTATCAACTGTCTCTGCAGCAACAACTCGGGAAGACTCAACCTGCTGAAGCTCGGTATTGTAGTCTACCACTGGTACTGACACATCCACATGTATATGTGTGGAGTGCCTATCATCAGATCAATGAGTAGGTGTCGTACATACTGGTACATCTCCATCTCGGACACCTGTCGGGGAAAACTCAAGCCGCCTACCCTGCGATCTCGATGTCGGCCTACTGAAGGCATAAACCATATATCTTGCTGCCCTATCTATTATCTCTGGATCCAACAGTCTTGCCGCCATCCTCTGTTAATGAAGCCTAAGTCTCTCCATACTCCATTTATGTATTTATTTTATTACTATTTCCCGCACTGCTATGTCGGCTCTCGGAGCTAAGCCGCCTATATCTATCCATAGCTCAAAATATGTGAGTGTTGATCACTCTTAAATATAATAGTAGATCTGCATAAATAATAAATATCCTACACCACAAGATGGCAAGAAACCGCTCTGATACCACTGTAATGAGCCCAACCTGGCTCTGCCTTTAACTCAATTTAATTATGCACAAAACTAATAATTTTCTAGCAAACTCCTTCACAAACAATTATCCAGCAGAACTCCTCTATTTCATATATTCAATTTCAATTCTTTATTTCTAAACCAGCACATTCAATTATTTAAAATAGTTTATCTAATAACTTCTGGAAGAGAGAGTTCAAAGTTTATCCAGCATTACGATTTTGTAATTATTGTTATTCAAATACGAAAGGCATATATTTGGTAAATACCGTAAGTTTATGCTCCCAATTCTTTGGTAGTGGCTCACGCCACCCAGCAAGTCTCCACACGGGCCCCTAACCGTAGCCTTAGGAGCCACTTCTTCACCCGCGACTGAGGATGTATATCCCGCGGTAAGTCTCCAGCAGATGTATCTCCACGTGAGGATGCGGCTGGAGTAAAAAACACCGCCCAGCAACTCCTCCGGATTAGCAATGTACATAACCCGCAATGTATGAGGGTTAGACACCTCACGCAGCAAGTTTCGAGTTCAACTACCACTCCTTAGCATGGCGTAACAGCTTGACCTCTTATGCAGGTCACAGTTCAAATCAGCTTCAGAATTAATAACTCCTTCCACTATTCCAGTCAATCGTACGAAAGAAAAAGATTAGTTATACAACAACAACCAATAGGAGATTAACTTCAGAAGAATCAGTCTTCTAGAAGCCAATTTGACCCTTATACTTCAGCAAAGGCACAGATCAGAACTTCTCCTCAGAGAAAACAAACAAATATCATATAATCAATCGATACCATCCAAAGAAATGAGCTCATATTTATAATCCATCCTTGGCCACACTTTCCCAAAAAGAGTTTCAGTTCACAACTCTTTTAATTAACAACTTCTAATTTATTATAATAATAAAGTATTATTATAATAATGTGGTTTTCTTATTAATTAATATTTTATAAATATGAACTCATGCGATGAATCCCGCATACACTATCGATCCTGCCAGACTGAAAGCCATCCAGTGCACTGCCCAAAATTAGCAACTGCCAAAAATAGACTTACTATAAATAGTAAGTCCCCAACCAAAGAACTACACGAACTGAACATCGTCTGGAATACTGACCACTGCCGATATTGCCCTGCTAGAAATGGAAACTGACCAAACTGACTTACTAAAAATAGTAAGCCCTGACTTACTAAAAATAGCAAGTCTGTCAACTGGGACCCTCAAAACCAGGCATCAGCTCACGATGGTCACGATGATGAGCTGATCAAGCCACTGCCAATACCTGCTAAAAAGGGGGTCATCACACTGCAGCATCACCAAGCACATTGCATCGCCATCATCAATCCACATTGCTACACTCACGTAGTAATACATCACCTGTGCAAGTACTCATGGGGTTCTTCACTAAGTCTAGCATATCAACCATGTGAAGAGGGATCATTGTTTCCATCTATTGTTTCATTGCTACTTCTGCCATTTCATTTCTTTAATTCTCTACATTTGCTCAATGCATTTATAAAACTGCAAATGAATTTGTTTAGTCTTGGTTTGTTCATTTATTCTTCTTCCCACTGTGAAATGCTAGACTAGTCTTGGTTTGTTCATTTATTCTTCTTCCCACTGTGAAATGCTAGACTAGTCTTGGTTTGTACGCACAGCATCATGGAAGGGACGGCCCTAGATTCGCCTTGGGTTTGGCCCGACACCTCGTTCTTCTTCCCACAGTCAAATACGAGACTAGTATTGGTCTGTTTTTATTTTGTCTATGTAATCATGGTGGCATTGCCTTGGTGAACCCAGTGACAACCTAGACCTGAAGCTGAACCAATACCAAATTTGTTAAAATAATAGAGGAATTCGGTAACAAAAGTGTGTGATATGTGAGATGAAACTGTCTTGCAACTATAAGCTATGCTTCAAATAGCATCTATAATTAGAATGATATCCTGGATTGTTGATACATCATAGACTCTAGTGAGAATCAGAGGATGTAAAACAAACAAAGGGAAAAGTTTTACATCTATCTTGTTGGAAATGAGATAAGTGACTGAGAGGGGAGGGGTGAATCAGTTACTCCAAAACAAATCCTTTTGTCCCTTAGGTGTCTTAAACACTTTAACACTGTTACTCGGTCAATTAAGATATTCTTCTGTAACTCAGGTGTCAAAGCAATCTTTATAATATCCAATGCAATTATACTTTAGTGATTAAGTGCAGAAACATAAAGCATGAAACAAATAACA
>MU226632.1:221353-231996 GCA_018584345.1 Thuja plicata
TGGCTCTCTTTACATTTGCATCTCCTCCATGAATGTCCTGTAATTTCTTCCACATATCATAGGCTGTAGGGCAGTCCTTGACTTCATCAAATTCCGAGTAGCTGAGTGAAGAAGCTATATCAATCATCATTATGTTATGAAGCTTCTGTTCCACACTCATAGTCCCTGTTGGTTCCACATGTTTGCTTTCCAAAAATTGCAACCCAGCATCTCCGATAGTAGATAGATGTAGCTTCATCAGCTCTTGCCATGCTAGGAAGTTGTCTTTGTTTAGCTTTGGGATCTCCCTTTTGTAAGACATCTCTGATCTTTAGCTTGGGTCTTGAAACCTTTTCTGAAAGCACTTGAAGCTCTGATACCAATTGTTGGAAATGAGATAAGTAACTGAGAGGGGAGGGGTGAATTAGTTACTCCAAAACAAATCCTTTTGTCCCTTAGATGTCTTAAACACTTTAACACTGTTACTCGGTCAATTAAGATATTCTTCTGTAACTCGGGTGTCAAAGCAATCTTTTTAATATCCAATGCAATTATACTTTAGTGATTAAGTGCAGAAACATAAAGCATGAAACAAATAACATATACACAGGTGACACCAAGATTTAACGTGGAAACCCAATATGGGAAAAGCCACCAATGTAACTAGTTACTGTTTTTCACTCTTCTGAAGTGAGCCCTGTCAGGAGCCAACCCTATTAAAGGTTACAATAACACATTGTTAGGTGTGACCTTGTTAGAGGATTTAATCACCCTGTGAGGAGTGGCCTTGTTAGAGGTCTTCAACACTTCAACATAGAAATGCTACCTTGTGACAGGATTTACAAAAAGACTGTTAAGTCTACTCTGTTAAGAGATTTGAGATCACTGCTACAATTGTTAGAAAGTAACAATGAATTGACCTGTATGAGTAAGAAATTGGCTTTGCTGATTCAAATCTCTGTTTTGATTATGACTAGATCCTTCCTGATCAGATGTTCTATTGCAGCTCCAAGTGATCAATCAGAATCCTATCTGATTTCGCCTTCACTCTTCATGTCACAGAATTCCACACTTCTACTTTTTCCTTCCACTTGCACACACTCAATCCAAAGTTGACCTTTCATATATATGATGAGCCCTGCCAAGTCGGCTTGAATATACTTCTAAATAATAAATCACAATTCAATCGGCCTCATATACTCAATTAATTAAATCATTGTTAGTCAGCTGCCACTGAATGCCCGACCATGACTGAAATGCCCGAGTGACTCGGTCAACACTGAACTTCTTCAATACTTGACTGAACTCGGTGAACACTAAAATAACTCATTCTATTCACCAACTGTGCTCGGTCTGAATGTATACATTTGTGTAACATCACTACATAAGTGTATATAAATGTGTAACATCAATGACAATACACAATTGAATAATTGTCTTCAACATATCTACCTAGACTTTTGGAGCTAAAAAGGAAAAAGTGGCATTATATGATGTACTTTATAAGTGATCCATAAACAAAGAGGAAATTCCTCACACTGCCCTCAAAAACAGATACTAATTGAGACACCTTCAACAAAATCTCTCAGCACACACAAATGACCTTCAACAATTCCCAAATCTACATATCACATGCATATCAAACGAGATATGGAAGAAACATCAGAAATACCAAAGAAATACAAGAAAAACACCACACAAGATGCAAACACACAAGTTTTCCGTGAAGAAACTGTTTAAATGGGAGAAGCTCCAGGCAAGAGTAAGCCCAAAAGCTCTTCAAATCATCATCTAATAGTTTCTTACAAATGTTTATAATGCCTCAATCGAATATTTGAGCTTCAACAATACAATAAATCTCTTACACCACCAGCAACACCTCTATCACTCTATAAATCCCTACAAGGCTACAATTATGCTTCTTACAATCACAAGATGTACTAAAAAATAAAATCACCATACAAATTAAAGCCAACATCCTACATTTCATGTAACTACAATATATAGCATTCCTTCATCTTCCTATCCGCAAAAAAACAGAAGACCAAACTAAAAATTGAAATAACAAACAATGAAAGCTCCTTGCCTTCAAGATTTTGTCTATGTTTTAGCAAATTTGTTGGTCCAACTAGGGGCAATTATGAATTCACTACAGAATTCAAGCATTCATTGCTATATTCTAGCATTGACAACAGTAGGTGGAGCATTCATCATGGTAGAATGCAATGTCCCCGTTTTTTGGTCTTTGAGATTAGCTTATATCAGTGACCTCCGTAAGCTAATCAGGTTGTCAGAGGGGGTCGTTTGGCAAAGCCAATGGTTGGTTTCCATTCTGGAGATTTCAGATGTCAGGTTTGCTCTTTGTTGGGGTCAGTTGGGCAGACTTACTATTTATAGTAAGTGTTATTTTTGGTAGTAGTTTGGATTGCTATGTTTAGCAGAGCGCCTGTGCATTGGTTGTTGTTGATGCGGAATTACTTCTGCAGAATCTCCAGTTTAAGGGATTTGCTATTTTTAGCAAGTCTAATTTGGTCTAGTTACTATTCTTGGCAGGGTGTTGTTCAGTGGCCAGAGCAGAGCACTTGATTTGTTATAATGGTATTTAATGGTATATTTTATTAATTAAGCTTTTCTTAATTAATATTGACTTTGGAGTTATTTAATAAGTCAATTCATTAAATGTTATTATATACTTTTGACTTGGTGGCTTTTAAGTGAAATTTTTTAATGTGGAGTTATAAGGGTTGATTATTTGATTTATCCAAACCAAGGATAATGGCTTTCATGTTTTAAGTTATGAATTGAGTAAGTGAGAATCCAAGTCGTGGCTTCTTGAAGAAGGTCCAGTGTTGTTAAAAGGGATTGAATTCTTGATGATAGATATCTTTGATCATTTTATAAACTTGGGAATTTGGAAATTGCTACGAGTTTCGAAGAGAAGGGTTTCAGAAATTATTTGCTGGTTGAATTGGTAATTCAGCGCAGTTGGGCACTTTGAACTGGAGCATTCCGTCTCTAGTAAATTGTGTGGGACGTACGGCCAAGTTGTTCGGTTTGGACATTTTGGCTTAACCATTGATGTAATCCCTTGCTGAGGATGTGACGCCCTTGGGAGCATTTGACCCATGTTATGTAATGAGCCTGATTTGGGCTCCTCTTCAAACCATCAGATTTCTATTAATTTCCAAGCAAATTGTGTTTGGTATTTTGTCAAACAGTTTGTTGAACCTAGCTCTACTGAAAGTCTGGAAGATTTTACGCACAATATAACACTTTCTAGCCAAATTCCTTTATTTAAATATTCAATATCAATATGCTATTTATTTACCAGCATACACCATTATTTCCATGCCTATTCGATAGAATTCTGGAATTAACAATTATTGAATTCCCTCACAATTCAAATACTGATGGAATAAATCTATTAAGTTTTCAATGAAGGAATTAACACATTAAAAAACCTGTGATTGAATGCGTTAAATGGTTGTGGCGGCTGTTGGAGTCTTAATTCTGGTCCACGTGCTGGGGTCTCAAGTCTCCATGGCTTGCGTAGCATGTCCCATCTGCAATCTGCAGTCTCCACGTGTATGCAAGCGTGGCTATGCTGCTACCCGTTCACCCGCGGTTTGGTGTCTACACCCCGCGCTATTTCCTTTGCCCGCGGCTAATATATGGGTTGCTGCTAATGCCGTTTCCTTTGCCTGCGGCTAGTATATGTGCTGCTGCTAATGCCACCAGTTGTGCCTCCTGTCACCTGCGCTGCTAGAAGATAGATGAGTGGACTTCCAACCGCATAGCAAAGTGCTTACACCAGATCGTAAGCACTTGGTTTTGTAGAGATTGACTTCTTAAGCAAGCCACAGTTCAATGATGATTCAATTTTCAGAATTGAATCCTTCCTCCAATCACAGGCAAAACAGTACGAAGGAGAAGAATTGGTTATACTTCAGCAACCAATTAATGATTAGCTCCAGCAGAATCAGTCTACTAGAAAACTAATTTGACCCTTTTACTTCAGCAAGGGCACAGATTTGAAAATATCCAGGAACAATTCCCAAGACCAATTTTAATAAAAAAACATTCGATCCTTAGCTTCACAAATGAACTTGTATTTATAATACCTCAGATGCAAAAGTTTCCAAAACGATCATCAATTAACTATCCATTATAATATCAACTTCTTAAATCATTATAATAATAAGTTATTATTATTATAATAATATAACCTTTTATTAATTAATAACATATCGTTATTAATTAACACCATTAATTATCAAATATGATTCTAATGATGATTTCTGCATCGCCTGCTAAAGCGACTGATCACATGGCCTGAAACTGTACTGCCAAAAATAACAACTGCCAAAAATAGACTTACTATAAATAGTAAGTCACCAGCCAAAGCACTGTGCAAACTGAATATCGCCTGGAGTACCAACCACTGCCGATATTGCCTTGCCAGAAATGGAAACTGACCAAATTGACTTACTAAAAATAGTAAGTCTAGACTTACTAAAAATAGCAAGTTTGTCAATTGGGACCCTCAAACCCGGCATCAGCTTACAAAGGTCACAATGATGAACCGACCAAGCTTCTGCTAATTCCTGTTAAAAAGGGGGTCATCACATGTTACTTGTTGTTCGTGGATAGTGTTCAACTAATCTTTGCTCTAGCCGCCGATATTTGTTTCTACCAGCCAGCCGTAATGATGCAAAGAGGTAGATGTGAATGTTAATCAATTTCAACAAATTGCCAAGTCGTGGTTTTTTATTAAAATAAATGAAATGTGATTTGTTCTTTGCAATTAAAGTTTGAATGTTGGCATGAAGCATGTTGGTAATAGTGAATCGATTTTAATTGTGTAATTATGATTCCTTTAATTTATATTGTGGGAAAATACAAAAAAAGTATATATATTTGCAAAGAAGATTTTAAACAATTTCTTTCTAGCATCAAGAAGAATTTCGTAGTTGATTTTAGGGAAAGAGTCAGGCAGGCTCATCACAGTGGTATCAAAGCATTTTTCTTGCCAACCTGCAGGAAAGTGGGTTTTAAAAATTTTAATGCAGAGGGATAGATACATTCCAAGCTTCCATTACGCTCACAGAGGAAGAAATTCTCCTCCGCCTGGTGACCAGGGACAGGGAAATACGGAAGAAAGAATTCCAGAAAATACAGGCCATGATGAGGACAAAGAAACTAGGACAGTGTTTAGGAATATTGTGCACAGCCAGCAGGAGTTAGCAGCTGGCCAGCAACATATGGCAATTGTATTACAAAATTTGTTTGATACTCTCCAGCGCATTTCATTGCCACGAGATCAGGGGAGGGACAGAGATACACGAAGTGTCTCAGTTGGTTCTCACAGGGCCAGAGTTGATTTAATAGGAACACGGGACAGGCCTCTACGTCCTACCTTCTTGAGACATGAGATCGATGTTGTTAGTTTTGATGATGAAGTTTCATTTACTGATGACATATTGGCTTTACATACAGAATGAGATGCTTTACTTCCGGATGTCAAGCAGCATCTAAATTTTGACAGGTTCATGACTCAGAAGAGAGAACGTTCTAAAGGTCGAACTGATGGGAGACAAAGACATGTGAATCATGAATTGAAACAGGCAACCAACAAACTAACCTCGACACACTTTGATGGGAGTGGGAAAATGACAGCTAGAGATTGGATTCACAAGCTCGACACTTATTTGACTTTACGTCCTATGTCTGAGGAGGACGCCATCAGGTTTGTTGTTTTGCATTTAGATGGTATAGCCCGTGACTGGTGCTACCATGGGTTGGTCTCCTTACATCATGATCAGATTGTATCTTACCAGGAGTTTGTAGATGGTTTGGTAGAACATTTTGATCAGAAGGATCCAGAGACTTATTTCTGGGACCTTGCTCAGCTCAGGCAGACCGGTAGTTTGGAATCCTTTATTGCTGAATTCTTGAGACTCTCTGTCATGGTTCCTAATATGACAGAGAAACGATTGGTTATGTTATTTACAGAGGGATTATAGGAGCCCTTAAGGGGGTGGCTTAGAGCATTTGATCTTCAGTTCCTACAAGGGGCCATCAAGAAAGCTAGGAACATGGAGCTTGCAGCCTCTAAAGGGCAAGCGCAACCTAAATCTACTACTTTATCCGCAAATGAGGTACCTCTACCAGTGGTTGATGAAAAAAAGAAATCAGCTGGGAAATATGATGAGGCGACTCGTGAGGATTTGAGGAGACAACTGTCTTTTTTGTGCAAGGAGCCTTTTAACAGAGAGCACAATTGTCCCTTAAGGCCTAAGAGTAAGGCAAACCGTTCTATGTGGGTGTACTATGATGAGGTTGAGGCTGAGATTTCTCATCAGCTTGCTGATTTAGATATTGATGAGGGCCAGAGGGTCTCTACAGAGTTTGGTTCCGATGCCAAACTATCTCCCATAGTGTTGTCCACAGTTGTGCCACTTCTCACTGCTTTCAGACTGAGGGGATTAGTGGAAGGACAACCTTGTATTGCTATTTTGGATACTAGAGCAACACAAAATTTCATTCATGAGAGAGTTGCTAGTCAGTGTGGTCTTCAGGTAGAGGAGTTTGCGGGATAAACCGGTTGCGGTTTGCCTCGATGAGATGAAAGATGTGGTGGGCAGAAATGATGCCTTTGTGGAAATGGTGGCTAAAGTCTGTGAAATGGAAAAGAGATTGAAGGAGAAAGAGGACGGGGCGGTGGAGGGGGATTTCGAAGGAATGCTCCACATGCTGCATAACAAAGTGGACAAACTGGAAGATACCATGCGCAAGATAGGGGAGCAAAGCCTAGTTAGCCTTCAGGTCAATACTGAGCATGCGAAGATCCTGGAGAAGATGGAACAGAAAAAGGGTGACAGAGATGGGAAAGAGCAGAAGGATACCATGGGACCGGGCAAACGCACTCGGGCTAGTATCAGAAAGTCGAGAACCAAGGACGATAAGGAGCTGGAAGAGATCAAGAATCCTGCAGAACAAATGCAGCTCATGGTGATCCACGCGCAAGATTTAATGAAGAGCATCTAGTTGTCCTGTCTGCTGTCCTATCTTTTTGTTGTCCCTGTGTGTATCTTTTTGTGTTTTGCTTGTTGTTAGATTGTACGCCTCTTAGATGATGTGGCTTTATTTCCTAGCTGCTATGGCACAGTTTTTGCTGATCTTTATTGTAATACTCGTTTAAACTCTTTGCTAAAGGTTTCGGGTCCTTGTAAAACCTGTTTTTACGTAATCAGAACAATCTCTCCAAATTTAAAGAAGCTGGGGCCTGTAGTCACTCATTTTTTGTTTTTGATTTTAAAGAAGGGTATGGGCTAAGGGTGTGTTGTTGCTGGTGATGTGTTGTTAGTCTGGCACTTCTTGTGCTGGCTATGTCTGTTGTTATGGTTCAGCCCCCTCGTTTTGGCTACTTTTTAATCAAAAACAATCTCTCCAAATTTTGTCCCTTTACAAATGAGAAGCCTTGTCTTCTATAGTTGTTCCAAGTACAATGAACGGCCTAGATTAACTTGAGATCAATCGCCAAGATTATGCCAACAAAACCCTAATTAGGGTTCGCCCTAACTACCACTTACAAACATTAAATTCTAACCAATTGCAACTAGGCACTTGATGTACATGAGAAAATTACATTGCCTTGATGTACCAATGAGAAAAATTGTTAGGTGAAGACATGAAATGTATCCCACATGTACTCTTGGAACAATTTGATTGAATGAACTTGGACATGCGGAATTGAAATCCTCTGATTGGTTGAAGATGAGTAGGCACCACCTCAGCATGCTTATCTTGCAAACTTCATCAATTTGTTTTAATGAAAAGATATCTCTTGATACTCAACATTATTAAGCCTTCAATTAATTTTGATGGATCATATTCCCAAATTGCTTCATCTTCATGGATTTTCTCCATCCTTTGAAGTTCTTCATCTTGAATTGCTTGAATTTTATCTTGCCTTGACCCTCTAGAATTGATGAGGTCCTTCATGTAATTGGATCATTCTAATTGATCTTGATTTCCAAAGGAAATTCAAGATGGTGATAATCTCCTCCATTTGTAGGCTTGTTCACTTTCCTTGTAGAGCTCACTCTTTGAATTCCATCTAGATGACTTGAACTTGAACTTGGATTTTCATCTTCATTTCCTCATTTCCTTCATAATGTTCTTGTTGCAACTCGATCATCGCCCTTGCTTGAGATTTCCAGCAAATTTGGATATACAACATTGATCATCATATCAATGATGCCTTCTTCTTGCAAGTTGTTGCTACTTGATGTGGACCTTGATGTTGGAATCATTCATGCATATGGAAAGACTTGACCTTGAACATCCCTTGATGCACTTGTCTAATCAACCCCCCTGCAATTATCCTTGATGTTGCCACGATTCATCTGTATCCTCAATCATCTTCTTCCTTGTCACCTTGCAAAATAAAAGAAAACCTTGTGTTAAGTATGCAAAATGACAAATACAACGGAATTAAGATATTCTTATGATGAATTTAACTTAATATTAAAGTTGCATCCGTGTGAATCTTTGTATTGATACCAAACAACTTCTAATTCCAATCTGATTTGTATTCTGATTTTCCATTTCCTGAGTTTTCAAAGTTTATTTTCTCTTACAAAACACCCAGCAACACACTTGATCTCATGACTTTATAATTGCAAACTTGGTTCAAAGTCAAATCTGATCTGAATGCTTGAAGGAAATTTCTGAGTTTCTCATGGTTTTAAGTCTGATTACTATCCCCTTCTCTGATCTTCGCATTGTCAAGTCTTCTCTTTGTTTATTTATTGATGGATGTTCAAATTGAATTAAGTTTAAAATGGAACCTCCACCTCACTTATCAAGGTGTTTCACTCAAGAGGCACGTCCATCTAGGACAAGACCAACCTCCTTTTGAATTGCAATTTAATCAAGTTTGAATTTTTTTATTTCCTCTTATCTCAGGCCAACCTCCTTTTGAATTACATTTTTTTATTATTTGAAATGATTAAATACTTGCAATTTATGTTGGCATCTCCTATGGCCAACCTGATTCTTGTTTGGTTTGGATTTGCAAAAGGAGGCGGAAATCATAGGCTGCTGGGGCTCATACTTGTGGATTTCATAGCCCTCTTGGGCTCCAAATCAAGCTGGGCGGAATTTGCTATATGTTTGGGCCCCAAATCATGTACTTGCGGAAATTGCAGCCCTCTTGGGCTCAATTCAAAGCTTAATCGGAAATCGCCCTTGCCTTGGGCTTGGTTTCAGTTCAAGGTAGAAATCAGGGATCCCTTGGGCTCCATTTCAAATCTGGTCAGGATTCACCTCCTTCGTGGGCTCATCTTGAGCGGAAATTAACACTCCTTGGTGCTCAACTCCCGTCATGGGCAGAAAATTACCCTTCTTTGGGCTCCACTTTGGCTTGTGCGGAAATTTGAGGTTTGTTGTCTCCAACAATCATGGCTGAATTTTGAGGTTCATTGAACTCCTTGCTAACACTTAGGCGGAAATGCAAGCCTTCTTGGGTTCCAGCGGAAAGTAGAGCCTCCTTGGGCTCATGATGAAAATGCTTGTTCGGAAATCAATGCCCTTTTGGGCTCTTTCACCAAAACTGGGTGGAAAAATACATGTCCTCGGGCTTGCCTTTAGAGCTTGGTGGAAAAATGGTTGCTCTTGGGCTCACCGTGGCCTTGGGTGGAAAATAGGAGTGTCTTGGGCAAGTTCGGAATTTCATACCTCACACAACTTCAAAACCTTGGGCGGAAATAACCTTAGTCTTGGGCTCAACACCTGCAAACTTGGCGGAAATTATGCCTCTATTGGGCAAAGCTCTCCATGGTGGGCCTTGCAAATGCCCAATTCACAATTCGACATGCTTGATACCCCTTAATGAACTACTTTCAAGCTTACCCTTGAACCCAAGTTTGTGAATGCATGTGTTTAGTCAATCCAAGGTTCTAAGGCGGAGATATTGACTTGCTTGGGCGAGATTTCCTAGTGAATCCGTTCAAGTATTGCCATCTCCACTTCAAGACCCTCTACATTTTGATTTTGTTATCAATGTTCAAATTCAACCCAAGCACTTCTCCAAATACACCATTCTTGAAATTTCAACGCCAAGATTGAGACTTGCTAACTGCCAAAGCGAAAAAGTGGGGGTCCCCATTTGCAATGGGGCGATGGTGTTAAAATCTCACAGCACATATATATATATGTGTGTGTGTGTGTGTGTGTATTTACATATATATACATGCATACATATTGGTGTGTATACACGGCCAGCAGTCGTCTTGTTGGCTAAATATTTTGCAAGTCACTAATATTACAACTTGGCAAAATGTTTCTTTTAAGCAGCAGTAAGTGAGATTGCTCTCTCCTCTCAGCAATAGGGGAGGCTCCCTTCTTACCACACAGGTGGCTTCAAGTAAAACTGAACTGTATAACAAGCAGTTCTCCTTGCTACAGTGATACTAGTGGCTCAAGGAATGACTTAAGAACGGTCCTTTAAGACAACAATCTATTTTAACTAAATATGAAATAACTATAAGAGCTCAAAGTCTCTTATCCTTACTTCAAATGATTACTCTAACTTCGGATACACAAGAAAGCTCAAAGTCTTTCCTTGAATACCCTCTAATTTGATAAAGATTCTACCACTG
>MU226632.1:235657-258027 GCA_018584345.1 Thuja plicata
AGACCATATCTCTTGTTATCACGATGAGGTGATATCTTCTCTCTTAAAAGTAATGGATCTTTTGTGAATTGCATTTTGATGAATTTTATCTTCCCTAGCTAAGAGGGAGTGTTGATGTTTGTAGCTTCGATAAGATAAAATGAATGAGATATTAATATCATGAGAATAGATTAAATTATGCACATACATATACATACCAATATATGTGTGTGTGTGTGTGTGTATAATCAGTTGTCATTATATTAATCTCATAATAATGAATAGACATGTCCCATGAATGGGACATGTCTATCCTAGCCTCATTCTCAATATAAATGAAAGAGAGATTGTTGCATTTGGAAAACGCATACCACATACAACATAGGAAGTGCTATTACATTTGCACTTGATCCTAAAACTTAACACTTTCCCTCATATCAAAGTTATAAAAGCATAAAGCTCTCCTTAGGAAAGGTACCATGAATATTTTATAAAAAAAGAAGTTAAACAAATCTCTGGTTACTTTTGTGACTGGTTTTATTTTCTTGAGGACGGAACCCCTTGAGGAAAAACTGAGTTGGACGTAGCCCCAGCATCTCGATAATGGTGGAGTCATTCAGATTTCACATCGGAATTTAATGCGTAAGTACAAGAAGTGTTATTGCATCAGTGTTTTTGGAATCAGACTTAGCAAGCAAGGAGACAGGTAATTTCTAGAATTTGAAATATCAGTTTGAATCGTGGCTTTGCATTTAAAGAAACCTCAGAGTCATATATTTCTAGAGCTGGCAGTCATACAGCTTGTTCACTCAATAAGTGTTCAATAGATTAATATAGCGCCAAGCAGGCAGTTAGCCAAGGAGTTGTATCTTCTACGTCAAAAATAAGTGCTATACAAGTGCCCGCGTGGAAGGAGGTTGGGTCTTAAGGCACGCCGAGGGGATATAACGTTTATTGAAAACGTGAACTATGGTCTGAGCTTCTGTAAGCTGCAGGTTGTGTTGCCACGGGATTATTGGCACGATGGTGACGTTTCTTGAGGGGTGTCATGACTAGTAAGGAAGTGTCGACGGGAGAGCAGGGAGTCACTGGAATGGTGACGGGTCTAAATGTTATGACTGGTGTGGAGCGACCGTAGTAGCAGTGGTTATTTGCAACCGTGCGAAGGCACTGGAGTACACACAGTGGCGTAAGAAGCAGCGACACCACCATAGTGGTCGCGCGATTGGAAAGCTAGAGTGGAGCCCGAGCGGGAATAACACGTTGTTGAATGTATTGGAGGCGTTAAGAATCCCGTGCTGGCTGTCGTCTGTTGATACATACACCACAGGTTTTGGTAGGTGTTGGGCGTGGCTCGTGAGCATTGACCAGCATGTTGGGCGTGGCTCATGGAATCTGCAAACGTGTTAGCAGCGCTGCAGTCAAGGAATGTTAGACGTGGGTGCCTGTAGTTGACGGGGACTGTGAAGTGACAGTGCACAATGAGACATTCATTCCACTATGGCCACTACTAAAGGTTAACGCAGCATGTTAAAATCCAGTTAGGATCATTACATTTAAGCCATTAGCTTTATATGGATCTTTGTGTATGACTATCATTTTTATATTATTTCCATCATGATCTTGTGGCCACATGGAGATCTTTAAAGGATTACTATTACATGAGTCATTCTTTGTGTTCTATGCTTGAACTATCCTTTGAACTTCATGATAGATCTTTCTCTATTTACCGACTTCAGTTACTTGTATTATGACCTTTTATCACAATATCAACTTGAAACTAACAGAAACAGTTATATGAACAAGTCTATGACATACTATAATGACAAGAAATCAGATTTACCCTGTGATAGTTAATTTAAATCTGCCCCACATCCATCTAAGGAGTGATGATCATTTCACAACTACTTCACCATTTCCAATTTACCCAAGAGGAGTATCCTTAATCAAAGTTACCTCACCTTAATCTATCCCTTGTTCCATTTGTTTCAAAATTATTTTGATCTCTTGAAAACTATTCATATGAAACATTTGAAACATACAAAGATGTCAAGCCTTTATTCCATGATTGTCATAATGTCATTATGCAAGATTAATTTTCTTTATATGACACTATCCTCTTTAGTTTGTATTGTCGATCACTATAAGAAGCTTATCATATGTATTTCCATTATCATCCTTGCTAACTTCATTCGTAACAAATTGTTTTGAAACTGTGTTTGAAGACCAAACTTTACAAGCTCGTGAGTTCTCCTGAATCTCTACCATTCTTCATATGGATCTCTTGTCTTCAAACCTTTGCTTTGTATTTGAATCTTAAAGATCATACTCTCATTTTATACTGAGAACCACTCTATTTCCTTTTGAACAAAAGCATACCATCAATGAATCTTTCGTTGTTCAATCACTGTGAAAATCATTACAGCTACTTTCTATATACACAACTATTTTCTCCATTGTTTGATATTTTTCTAAGAGTGCCTCCTTTTTCAGCGATGCAAAACTTACACCCTCTATTTGGCTCAATCTGGAAACACCAAAAAATGAGTCCAAAATCTGTCCTTTTTATTATCTTTCAAGCTTCTTAGGACATCGAATATCAACATGACTAATTCCTACCCACACAGGCACAAGTTATTTACAAAAACTCCACATTCCTCCTTCGTGTGATGAAGCTTGTGATGTAGTTGATAAGACTTGAACTTCATCCTTGGGTAAAATGATATACAACAGGCTTATGCAAATTACAAGTGAACACTCTTGCAACAAACAATCGATAATCACATGAAGGACAAAAGAGTTTCGAAGAGTGATCACAAACATCATATCCAAATGGATCTACAAAGAAAGCTTAAGAGGTGACTTCAAAATAAACTCTTATGCAAAGAGGAAAGACACTTTTACTTTTCGAAATGAAAGGAAGGAACTCTGATGGCAAGAAAGTCTAACATGAATCATTCCTGGAAGATGTGGAACAAAAACGCAAGGATAATGCCCCAAAAACGCAAGAGAAAATGCCAAACTCGACCCATGGATGCTTCCAGGTGTTAAAATGTCAAACACGTGCCCTAGAAACACCAAAAATGTGGCTTACAATGCGCAAGAGGGAGGAAGTACAGTATGTTTTTGCATCGAACACCTCAGAAAAACACGTTTTGACAGAAGGCGGACTTTTTGGAACCGAAATGTAAGTTTAAAAACTTACATTCAAAACGCAGAAAACCCGTCCAGCATAAAAAACATTCCCTGGGCGAGCTTTACCTCACATGATGTAGGCCCAGAAGACCAGCAACGGGTTTTTTTGAAGGCAAGACAAATGTATAAAATGAGTAGAAACGGACTTTTAAAGTCACGATGCATATAAAACGCATCCTTCGTATGTTTAAAAGAACTCATAACGGGCTTTTTGAAGGCTCGATACAAGTCTTTAAACATATACACAACTTATAAAACATGCAATATGCATTAAAAATGCCACCATAGGTAGTTACGGGTTTTATAAACTCAAATACATGTTTTGAAATAACATGTAATTACCATATGCATTTGAGTTTAAATTTACCATGGACTTTTAGAAGACCAAAAACATGTTTTGGATAACATGTAATCGTTTTCAAAAAAACACACCATTAAAATAATAATGGAGTGTTTTTTTAATAAAGTCACATGTTATTACTCGACATATGCAACTATCTTTAAAAAGCCCACCCTTTATGACTTGGACTTAAATTGCATTCATAGTGGGGTTTTAAACACGTTCTGCATTGTCAAATAAAAACCCCACCTAATTGCACTTAAAACATAATCTTTATATGTAACTTATAATAATAATAATAATATAATATGCAGGACTTAAAAAGTCCACTATTACATATTAAACCATTAAAAACTATAAGTAAAACTTCTCAGAATGATGTGAAGTTTTAAAGTGGGATTTAAAATCCACTTTACATTTAAATGATGTCTTTACTTCGTGCAATTAGCAATAAAAAACAATCTTTTGAGGGATTTTAACCAAGACGTGCAATCAGGCAGAAAAACCCCACATGGAGCACGCTTAAAACCTTAATAACTTGAGCTAGACAACTCCGATTGACGCCTAAGATAGCTCAAAACGAGCAAAATTCTGAAGGCCACAATCCTAGTGCAAAAACAAGACCAAAAGCCAAACACAAGACCAAGAAAAAGCAACTAAGAACATGCCTTAGAGAGTTTAACCTACAAAATTTCCATAGAGTTGTCCAATTTTGCGAATACAAAATTGGGGACAACACGTCTTTAGATTTAGGGCCTTGGTCCTCCCATTCCCTAAACTTGTCCCCCCGTAGAACAATGAATAAAACACACCTTATCATATATCCCAAAATTTTAAAGATTATATTTGTGGAAATCTGCATTTCTTAATAGAATCAGCAAAATGAGATGATATGTCTAATTAAATAATAAGCAATCACTGCTTACAAATTGCTGATTTAGTTATGGTTAGCATGAAAATCACCAGCATGTTCAAAAACATTCTGATCATATTTGAACAGGATGTGCTAGCCAATAGGATTTGTAAAGCTCATCCAAGTAAGAAATAATGGTTGCTGAATTAAGAAAAATACAATTTATTGAAGTTTTATTGGTGCATATGTTCTGGGGAGGATACAAAGCCTAGATTTTAGTTGGATACCCATAATCTTCCCTCCTTAATTCATAAGTCTGTAATTTGTGTAACCTTTTTATGCATGATGTCATGTATAATCTAGATGATACATTTCATGATTGAAAGATATGCACACACTTATCTTCTACAGGCAGTACAATTTGGTCAGCACTGTAACTACACATTTGAACGATACGTTTGGAATTGCTGATAAGAAAAAGAATAGATTTATATGCTTCCTTTTAATTTAATAGAAATAACTTATGACTTCCTCCACCTAATGTCAACTGCCTCCTGAAGAGAACAGGACTATAGTTATTGTCTTGTACTTGTATCCTTGATTTAATAAAGCTCAATTATAACAAATGAGGCAATATCTGCTACCAAGCATTGTTGAATTTTTTTCTGAACCAATTTGGCAATCTGCATTGATCCTAGGTTAGTAGACCAATAACAATTCTTTCAAAGTGGACTGTCAGTTTTCCTTCACAAATGTACTGAGACAATGAACAAATACCATTATGTTCCCTCACCAATACAAGAACTCTATCTCACATTTGACAGTTGTTTCTAGTCTACGTGCAGGAAATTTATGCTAATTTGATCCTACATGTAATAGGAAGTAGAATATCAAGAAATGACCCTTGGAAACCACAAGTTAAAATATTGAATGCATATTATTGCATATTCCTAACAATAAATAATTTCAGAAAGTCGTGAAATGAAATTCCCATAGTGAACACGTTGTGATTCAGCTTCTTTGCTATCGCATAAGACAAAATGGAAACATAAGTCTACACCTGCAATGATTCGCTGAAATTTTAGGAATATAGGTTTTTCCTACAACTGTGGATTTTAGAAAAGAATAATAATAGGACAAACCGGAAGCTCAGACTAGATGAGAACTGACTAATGTTGATGTTTGTAGCTTCGATCAGATAAAATAGTTATTAATATTATGAGAAAAGATCAAACTATATATACATGTATACATATGAACATATATTTAATAATAATGGATATTATTATTATATGTATATTGATATATACACATTTTTATATTGAATAATATTTAATCTCTTCCCATAATACTAAAATCATAGATCGATTAAATATCATATAATCAAATGCACTATCACAATGATAATCGATCCATGGAAGAATCGATATATATATAAGAGACCGATTAATATCGGTTAACAATACCGATCAATATTGGTTATATAAACAGTTAACAACACCGATCAATATCGGTTATACCAACAGCTAACATTACCGATTTGTATCGGTTAGTTATTGTTTAACATACCGATCAAGTATCGGTTCCTATATAATGTGAAAAGCTGTGATCTAGGTTATGAATCCGAGGTATGAAGAGACATGTTAATAAAGACACATGTCTCCTTGTGGAGACATGTCTCTCTATTAACATGCCTCTCTCTCATATATATATATTCATTCATGGATCGAACAAAGACAAGCATATTCAATTTGAATGCAAGTCTAATATATCCGATCTGCAAGAAATTCTGAAGATATTTATAATAAGCATCTTTCATATAATTCTTTCATAATCACATTGTGCATTGTCAAGTAATATTGAAGTATCATTCTTGTGAAGATCAACCTCACATTATGCTGCAGATCTGAAAGAAGAAATATATTAGTGAATATATAAATATAAAGAAAATTAAAATTGCATCTATTTCTCAATCTAATCAAAACTTTAACAACTAACAGATAAGTATTTTTTAGATTTCAGGTTGTCTTGTTTCAAGTGTTCAGTGATGTTAAAAACTTCTGGAGTAAACTGTGTACGAAGTATATTGACCTAAGTTTAAAAAAAATCCATATCTTTCTGTTTGATCCATCTTCAGAGAAAAACAACAATAACAGATTAGTAACCAAGCCTGACAGGAAAGAGTGTTGTTGCAATTGAAGGTCATCTTGGAGCTAGGACCAGAGCATACGAACACAAGCTGATGCTTAATACTATGTAAACAGTCAGAACACTAGTTAGCAACTCTAAGACTGCAATTCATCACCAAATCACAGGAAGTAAGGAATGTAGAATACCATATCCCTCAAGTTATATTCTATTATGTATGACAGGTATAAATCTATTTGGGCCAAAGTTTAGTCAGTTCCTTTTTGACACCTCAGTTCAATTCTAGTATGTATGAAAGATGTGCATCCTTTTGGACCAAACTTTGTTCACTTCTTTATTGGAACTAAAACACAGCTGTGTTATTAACTTAGTTGTTACTTATATTAGACTACAAGTAAACCTTCTCAACATATTTGATGGAGACGGAAATCGTATCAATGCATTTTCACAAGTAGTAATTCTATCTGCTAGAGATGAACAACTGCAAGCGATATTATGGAAAACAAGACTCATTTTTATGATAATCTATTTCCTAAAGATGAAGATTACACACAAGGCTATGAAAAACAAGATTCTCATTATTTACTAACATTTTCAAGGAAGATGATGAAGAAAGCAAACCTTTGGATAAGTTGAGGTAAAATGTTTCCCTAAGAGAATACCAAACTCCTCAGCTGATAGCAGTTCCGAACACTCCTTCGCCTTTGCATAAACCTGCGAATAAATGGAAGCCAGCTCAAGCAACTTGTATGCCAAAAATAAGTATCAACTAGCATAGAATATAGGAGAATCAATATGGCATCTCATGATTTATCAAAGAGTAGCATGATATGAAGGATGATGGGGTGGATGAAGTATTTAACGGTCATGAAATGGAATAGAAGATTGTTATCATGGCATAGCATAATGTACCAACAAATATCATAATAATATAAGGAACAGCTTGTTGGAGGAACCTAGTATGTTGAGAGAAGATAAGCTCAATTTTATTAGAAATCTGCTTATTCCCTGCAACATTTCCACAGACAACTTGGTGGATAACCCTATGAAGCCCGTTTTTGTGGATGGAAAACTAATCTAAAAATTCCCATACTTTATCATGTACGTTGTACGGTAGATGCTACTTTATTATTTTGTGTGTGATCTTTACTTTTGTTGTCTGCATTCAGTAAATTTCTCTTTGGTGTCGTTGGCCATCTATATTATTAATTCTATTTACAGCAATTCTCATTATTTGTCCATTGTTGTCCATAGTGTCGATCACCAAAAAAGGAAGAAACTTGGATTAAAAGGTGGAATTGGAAAACTAGATAAATGTTAACAAACCAAAAAGTTGACTCAAAGGAAACTAATCAGAAGGAAGAGGTTTAGTTGACCACAAACCTCAACTTGATCTAGATTCTGCCTGTGAACAAGTCTGTCCTACAAGGGCCTAACACTATGGTTATTAATTTTATAGGAGTAACTAAGAATTTGATTTGGAAAGAATATGTTGAGTGGATGCTAATGAAGCTACTAATATTCTTGGCTGGTCACCACTTGGAATGAAAACGTAAAAGTGAGAGCAAGAAGCCAAGTGGAACACATTGAACAAGATTACAAACACGGAATGAAGAAAGAACAAAAGGATAAAGTACTAAAGAAAGAGGGACATCTTCTAGGAACTTGACAAATTTTATTTTTGGAATCTATAAAACCCAACTAATATATATCTTTAGGAGTCAAGAGAGGATTCACACCATCATACGGTTGGCAAAGCTAGCAGAGAAAGAAGAAGGCATTATCAAAACAATTAAGAACCAGAAGCCCCCATGTTTCAAAATTTGGGAAGGGAGAAGATCAATTTGTAAACCAAGATAATTTAAGAATAGATATGAGCAATGAGCACACAAATAGATTATGAATGAAGGCAAAACCCACTGGTGACATTGGTGACTACACACCTGATGATAAGCAAGATTGGACCAACAATGATGGTGAAGATAGACAAAGATGTTGCAAGCCTTTCTTTTGGCTTGAGAGATTGTGATGTGGAGATCTGTATCAACTATAACAACAATATACAAACACAAGTACAAACTGCCCAATTCTGCCTGAAAAAGGCGTTCCAAGCTGAAAGACAGAGAGCCTAGGTAGATCCTATTGAATAAATGAAGGGAGGTATCACCAAGATCATTGGGATCACCAAAAGAGCAATCCTCATTAGAAAGTTAAAACTAGTAGGAGAAAGACAAAACATAACTAAATTTACAAACGATGTACCTTCATCATCATTCTACTACATTACTATTTGGACAGGCAATTTGTAGTCCAAAAACTTTTATTGGTTCATGTCATTCTGAACAACCCTAAGAGTTACTAGTAAATGGAACAAAGCAAGACAAACTAGGATAAATATTATTGCAAAGATGGCTATTGGTTGTCACAAAACATTATAATATGAAGGAGGAGATGACTCTAACAAAGCATACAACCAACAGTTAAGGAGCTGATTTTTAAGCTAGCCAACCCTCCTAAAAACAGATAAAAGACAAGATGATTTATTTATGGCATTAGGTGAAAGTACCATGCTAAGATGAGGATAGTGTTGTCAACAACCTATAGTGATGTATATGACCACATTGAATTTGGAAAGTAGAGATGAGGTCAATCCAAGAGCAGATATACTAACTCTGACAATGATTGTGAAGACTTGATGGAGGTTGTATCCCTGACTTCTTTAACTAGGGTGTGATCTGAATGTTAATGCTGAGGGATCTGAGGGGTTAAAGCAAGCACAAGAATGAAATGGGGTACATAAAATGCTGAACTGAATACAAGACAGGTGAAAACTTCCCCAGCAACCTATTTTATGAAATTTGCAATCACCACGATTATCACCAAGGATTCTCTTTAATATGACTTAACTAGGAGCAATCAGTGTTCTTGCAAGATGGACCATTTCCTATAGAAACCAGAAGTGATGGACTTGAAACTAGAGATTTGGTCAATAACAAACCACTTACGTGGTGGCACCAAGCATATCCAGTATGATGCCAATCTTCATCCCTACTAGAGAACATAAATTACACGCCAACCTTGTTGATAGAGAGTATTCTAGGACGTCTTTGGTGATGGAGGAGATGGAGTAAAATTCACTAAGGATGAGCTGCTCTATTATCAGGGATAGATATACCAATATTAGACATAGTCACTCATTAATATCATAGCCACATATACAGAATCCAGATAGCTCTTATCTTCTTGGAGCTATTGATTATTTAGGTAAGTGGTCGTGCATAGTACCTTTCAACTTCAATAGACTTCAATTGCATGATGGAATGTTGATCCCAAACATGCCACATGAATTAATGAGGCACATGAGGGAATTTTTGAGGTTCCATTGGATGAGACAGCCATTCATATTGGCAATGACCCAGATTCAAACTCTAATTCTGATTTAGGTGAAGATGAGGCAAAGGCATCAGAATGAAAAATATAGTTGTTTGGCGTTTTTCCTTTTATAGTTGTAGCATTTTCATTTTGTTGCACTCGTGCATTCAAAACCTAAACAAGTAATTACTATAAAAACTTGGCCATGAAGTTTAACAACTCATTGGAAAAATCGTGAATTGCAATTATGAAAAAACTTGACTGATAAAGGATACAAATAAAGTTCATTTGGACATTTTTTTTGGAAATTATCAGGCTTTGACATTGTTTTACTAAGGTTGTGAGTCTAATGTGAGGTCACATGACAATGTTTTACAGAATTTAGGATTTGTGTGATATTGTTGCTCTCCATATTATCACGAAATCGTACAGGTCTATGCTGGCCATGTCATGTCTCCACGTTTGGCTCTTCATGGGGTAAACCAAAACACCCATTTCCTGAACCCATCATAGGCCCCAATCCCACCTTGTGCATATCTTTTTCAACACCGTCACCCCCACATCCACCTATGACCCCTAAAGTTTCTAATGGAAGTATCTCAAATTCACTAAGCCTATGTAAGTCATCAAAGTTGTGGAGCTCCCCTTCTTGGCATGCCATCTCCTCTACTTCCACTAAAGTATCAAACTTTCCCCTACTGCCATGACTTTGGGCCACCCCCATTTTCACTTCTCTCTCCATCAAAGCATCAGAGTTTCACATACTATCATCCCTCTATACCAAACAAAAATACTCAACACACCTTGGTTGAGAAAGTGAGCTTCGTACCTTTAACATACCTCTCCCTTGGATTATTAGACAAGCCCAACATTTAAAATCCAACACTCCCACCATTTTCCATCATTCACCTGCACCCATCACCTTGCACATTAGGGGCACCATCAATACTACAAGGGATGACAAAGCTTCCCATAGGATTCCACCTAGTGCTAACATTTGACTGTAATGTCTCCTTCCTAACCTGTTCGGTAGGGTGGACCATTAGCCTATCAATTGGGTTCTATAGGCTAATGAGTTTGGGTTAGGGAACTTTGGAAGAAGTTGATCCAGCAGGATGGCAATATCATATGTTTATTTGGGTTCCGGCAGGATGATGAGCATAATGCCCTTTGCTTGAGTGATTTCGGATGAGTTTTCCCATACTTGATATTTTTAGTAAGTCGGTCTCAACACCAACTACGCTAATTGTCAACATTTCTATTTTTATTCATGTCGGTGGGTGTAGTGGATATCATTGGCTCAATATTTGGTGTAGTCAAGTGATTTTAGTTTAAATAACAATAAATTGATATTTTATAAAGTTAAATTGAATATTTTACTTTATTGTTAGTCAGTATATTTTAAAATAAAGACTATTTAGGCAACAAGATAAAAGTGCAAAGCAAATATTTTAAAAAGGGGGCCTTTTGGAGACTTAAATGCACTTTATAGAGTCTTTGATTTTATTATAACATTTAAAAAAGGCTAACTGGGAGAGGCTGACCCCTTCTAGGAAAATATAAAAGAGAAAGTTGGAGCTCATTTCTCTTGGAGGATATTGTTATTGCTCTTGGAGGATATTGTTCTCAGGTTTGTGAAAATAGAACCCCTTGCAAGTGACATTATCCACATTGTTGAGAGACACAATCAGGATAATATCTTGGTAATTTCATCTTAGAGATCACAACTAGTTCATCTTAGAGATCACAACTAGGCATATTTGTGAAGTTTACTTTCAAATTTTGGAAGAGGAACATTGCATATCCCATTGTTAGAGACCAGAAGGAGAAGATTTTTGGAGAGATTATTTGTCATTGTGACTTCCTTGGCTGATTATACCTTTCTTGCAGCTGGCCCTACCAGTTTGGGAGTGGCGTTGGGTTTTTGGAACCTCCAGTTAGGGTTTGGCATTGGTGATTTGGCTTGAAAGTGGCACTCGTTGTATTGTATTTCAGTTTCATCAGTGAAAGAACTCATTTCTAGTTGTCGTGTCCATTTCTCGGAGCTTGCAAGAGATGGTTGCAAGCATAAAAAATTATCAAAGTCTATCAAATTTTTTGAGTATGCTTGAAACAGATATGTAATGTTATTCAATGATCTAGGTTGCTCTTAAATTTGAAGAAATTTGTATTTTCAAATCAGAAATTAAATCTGGAATTAATGACTTGACAGATGGGGATATATATTGCTACAAGCAATGGAGGCAATGTTGATGTGAGTTTTGTGACCACTCCAACGTGCAGAATAAAATACCAAGTACTTTATTCTCTCTTGAAAAAGGAAACTCCAAATGCTAAACAATTTGGCAATTGTGTGATCAAGTGAAACAACCCCAAGGTTTACAATGCGAACGTGCAACTTTATGTTGGACACAACTCAATTTAATGATGTGATGTGTTGGTAATGACAAAGGGACTTACGCTATTCATTCAATGGTGTGTCAACTTCTTCAAATGACAAATAATTTGGCAATGTGAGCTCTTCAACTACTTCTACCAATGCAAGAGACTATTGATGACTTAGTGAAACCAAACCAAACTTTGCTTCGCCAAGTAGAACAACTACGCAAAATTGATGCAAATCTTCTAAGGAAGCACAAATGATCTTCAAATCACTTCCATCAAAACCATAAAACATGTGAATCAATGAGCGTGAAGCAATTGAAGTTATGTCTTGCAATAAGTTCAGTCTAACCTTACACTGCAACTTGCAATCAACAAGTAACAAAAGGTATGAACATAAGAGGTTTCACCATTGATCAACAACAATTTCTTTCATTCAACTAGTCAACATAAACAAATTCTTACTAATTGACAAATAGAAAACCACGCCAACACCCAAAATAACACAAGTCTTCACAAGGCTTCAATGAGTTTGCAATTATTTTGGTAGCATTTTGGCGACAATTTCACAAAGTCTCCTCTAAAAATGAAATGAGCAAGCTTTATATAGAGCCCTCAATTACAACCAACGGCCCAAATTGATTCAAGATCAACAACCCACATAATTCAAAACAACCCTAATTAGGGTTTGCACAACTACCACCTTCAATTATTTAATATCATCCAATGAGGAAATTACATTGCTTTGAAATACATATCCTTTTGAGGATGACCCAATAAGAAAATTCATTGGTAATTCATTTAATACTTTCCACATGTCCACTTGTGAATGAATTTGATTCGATCAACTTGGACATGTCAACTTGGAATAACTTGATTGGATGAAGATGAGTGGGTGCCACAATAGCTTGCACGATCCTCAAAGTATTCTTCTTTCTTTGTCTTTATTTCAATTCCACTTCTTCGTCGTTGTAAAGAAATTTTGCATCTCTAGCAATATCTCTTGACACTGAGCATTATCTAACTTTTGACTAATTATGGTGGCTCATGTTCTCGAATTGCTTCATCTTCATGAATGTTCTTCATCCTCCTTGTTTTGGAAATCCTCTCCTTCAATTGCTCTTGTCTTGACAACTTGACCTTCCTGTGATAATTGGGTTTCCTTCTTGTTGATCTTCGATTTCCAAAGGAAATTCAAGATTATGATTATCTTCTTTATTTGTAGAACTTGTTCATTTTCCTTGCTCTTTAAATTCCTCTTGGTGTAAATCTTGTCTCTCATTTGTTGATGAATCCTTGGAATGACATGATTTCCATGTTGTATAGTCTTTCATCTTCTTCACAATCATCATGTTGATCTTCATCATTTGTCATTTCTTGCATGAAATTTGAACCTCGACCTCGAACTTGATCTTCTTTAATCTTCCCTCTTGTCGTCATGATGAACTCCTTGATCATCATCATTTATTGATCCTTGCAAAACAAGAGAAAGTACTTGTGTTAAGTTTATGAAGAAAAATTGCGAAGACTTGAAACATTTTCATGATAAAACATCATTTGCAAAGAACATAATTTTCACTTCCAATTTGATTTCATTTCTAATTGTAGTATTTTTGAAACTTGAATGCATCTAGGATTTCAATTACACAATCTACACCTGATCTGATTGAAAAATTCACTCGCAAGTTGAGATTCTAGGTCTTCTCCTTCACCTTGTTGATGATTAAATCTGAATGTTTAACCTTCTCGCATTGAATTCTGATTGAATTTGCTTCTAATCTGCCTTGGTCAATTTTGCATTTCAATGACATTTCATCCTTAAGTCTAGATTTCACTTCTCTTTGTCGTGATTCTTGCTCGCACTCCTCCTTATTTGCTTTGTAAATGCACTTGATCTTCGATTGATTTGTGTTTGAATTACATTTCAATGATGCCTTTTGGAATTTGAATTCCCTCCATGGCCGACTATCATGATTTTCTCTTTATTTATCTTTCCCCTCAAAGAGTGGAAATTCGACCTATAGAAAGAAGGTTTTGTTCTTGTTCTTGAAAATTCATCCTAAATAGAGTGGAAATTCGCACCCTACAAGGAAGTTCTTAACTTTACTTGCTTAACATCTTATTTCCCTTCTCACTTTTCAAAACTTACCCAAAGTGGATAATTGACTCCAACAAGTAAGTCTTGGTTGAGGACTTAAAATCACCAAAAGGTGGAAAAACAACATGCACAAGGAAGCATCCAACTTCATCATTTAAAATCCAATGATAAGGTGGAATTTCAACCCTTAGAAGGAAGATCTAGTTTGTCAACACTCTAAATTCCCATCAACACCTTGCTCTTCAAGGGTGGAAAAACAACCCTTAGAAGGAAGATTATAGTTTCCTTATTTTTCTTCCTTCTACATTCCCATTTACTTGCATTGTTCATCATCTTTCTTGGAGGGTGGAAAAACGAACCACACTAGGAAAGTTTGTCTTAACAAAGGGTGGAATTTCTTGGTTGGCAAGGAAATTCAACTCTTCTTTTTCATCTTTACTTATAAATTTTCCTTAGAATTGGAAAATCGACCATGGCAAGGAAGATTCCACTTTCACACCTTGAAACAAACTTTCATCATTCAACTCTTGGTTTCAATTATCCTCCAAAGGGTGGAAAAATGACCCCTAGAAGGAAATTCCTAAACTTAGCTTACCTTGACCCAGGAAGGACGACCAACATGGTTTTGATAAATCATTTAAACTCAACTTGCCAGGCCTGATGAATTCCTCTAAACTTGATCAAATCAAACCTTAGCAATGAACTACAAACTTCAGCCTAGGACCCAAAGAGGACTCCTACACAAGCCCCAAACATCAAAATTGCAACCAAATTTGCCAACCGAAAAACGAGGGAGGTCCCCATTTGAAATAAGGTGATGTGTGAAAACGTCACAACAGGCAACAACAAAAGTAACAATGGCCAAGGAGAGAAATCAATCCATGGTGGGAATCAAAATCAGAAAACAAGAACTATTAGCTCGAGGCCTCTCATGCCTACCTTTCCACCTAGGGCACCAGCACAGGCTGACAATGAGCCTGAGATAATTGATTTGTAGAGTCAATTCCTCCATGATTCAGAGAGTGGATGTCCTGAGTTCCAGGCTGCTATCTCATTGAGAGAATACATGGATGTCAAGATGAAACATAGACCTTGCACTGGTGGAATAACGCAAAACTATAACTTGCAAAATAAGCCAAGAAAGCTGACTCTACCTTATTGTGATGGTTCAAGGAAGACTTCAGCTTGAACTTGAGCTCAGAAGGTAGATACCTATTTCTAACTCAACCCTATGCCAAAGGAAGAGGCCATTAAGTATGCAGCGATACATCTGGATGGCAATGCACATGAGTGGTGGCATCATGAGATGATCACCATGGGACATGATCGAATTACCTCTTAATCAGATTTTACAGAGAGGTTGACTAAGAGATTTGATAAGAAAAGACATATGTTGGTACAGCTGAAGCAATGGGATTCAATAGATATATATGTTGCTGATATTCAAAGACTTGGAGTTCTGGTTATGAATATTTCAGAGAGGAGATTCAAAATTATTTTCATTGATGGGTTGACAAATCCATTGAGAAGGTGGATTAAGGCTCTCAATCCACCTACCTTACCAAAGGCTACTAAGAAAGCTAGAGATATGAAGGCTTCTACTTCTAGAATCAAGTTTCCATCCAAATGATTCCCTCACAAGAAGGGCAAAGACAAGAAACAGTTTCATAGGGAATCACATCAGCCACAAAACGATTCCAATAGTTGGAAGAGCAGTTAAATGGACCTCGGGAGGAAGAAATTATGCTTCCATTGCAAAGAACCTTCGGACCCACCACATAAGTGCAGTATGAAAGCCAAAGCTAAATAGATGGAGTACTTTTCTATTAAAAAATCGACATCAAAAAAATCATAATAACAGCCTAATTCGGAGAGCAATGAAGAGGAAAATGATGACATGAATTGATGACATGAAGCTCCAAAGGGGTTCAAGGGCCTAGGTTATGAGGCGTGTACCACCTTATGGATAGAGAGGTGAAACATGTAGAGGACACCTTGAAGCCCATCAAGGATTCATGGATCAAAACAAGGGTGTTCATCGTATTTGATGAATGGAAAGATGAAAAAAATCATCCATTGATCAGTGTTATTGTAGAGTCCCCTAAAGGAACAAATATTTTGAAAGTAGGTGATTGTTAAGGGCAGATGAAAGATGGTCCATTTTGTTGATAATTATAGCGTCAGTTAGATAAAATATCGACCACACTATAATAGACAAATTATGAAATATATATATGAATAGATATTAATATTTATTATTGATATCTATTATATCCATATTTTTAATATAGTTATAATATAATAAATGATAATAATAATTATCATTATTATAATATAGCAATAATATTACTAAGTTGATTTTATAATATCTATTATATTAATACCGATTATACCAAATCATCTTCCTATCGGTATGTTATTATCATCAAGTATGATGGTCGATGTACTATTGTCATCGACTTACAAATGTCGATTGAGATATAAACTAATATACTAAATCATGGGTTATTATAATTTCTGATGTTTATATTGTGGTCGGCATATTAATAATTGACAACGATCGTGACTATTATTAATACCGATCACGTTAAGTATATTGTGGTCGGCATATTAATAGTTGTCGACAGTATATTATAAACCGTGAATGTCATCGGGTTATATATTATACATTACGGTGTGTTATAGGTTGTAATTACATGTGCAGTTAAGAACAGTCACACCTATGATAGGCGTGACTCCTTGGGGAGTCACGTCTATCATAGATGTGACCTCTTTATTTTATTACAACTAATATATATACAGTGAACAATCTGTTTTCATACGATCACCGAAATCAATAAGTGTTGAGTACAGACTGCAGCAAGTTTACTGTTATATATTTCCTCATCAAGCAATTTCGAAATACAAAGTTATGATATCTGCATACACTCTGAATTCTTCTTGTGAAAATTAACATTGATATTGATAGAATTGACATTTATGTATATATTCAGCACTGCATACATAAACAGTTTAAATTGAAATTAGAATAATAAGCTTGAGATGATTTAACACATTTATTGGTAACATTCGTCGCCAATCCATTGAAGAATTTGACCCTTGAAATGTTGTTCAATTTATCTGTAACATTCATTGCCAATCCATTGAAGAATTTGACCCTTGAAATGTTGTTCAACTTATAACAAACAATACCAAAAACTATAGGGTTGTTGGGTTATTGGTTGAGAAGAGTTATTCACACATTTTTGGAAACCTTGTGATGTCCACTAACTCAACCTAATGCTACAAAAAATTGGTAACGAAGTTGAATGGATCAAACAGGTGTGTTGATGCAGATCAAGTTTTAAATATATAATGTAAATAAGGTTATCAACTTATAAGGTTTGCAAAATGTGCCCTCTTTTAATAAAGTGGTTGACTACTTTCTAAATAAGGCCCACTACCAGGTGTTATGCTTTTATAGAGAGAGACCTTCCACGTGTTCCTTCCAAAAAGGACTTTACCTAGTTTTCCCTTCAATAAAAAGCTCTCAAAAGAACTACAAAACCAATCATAAATCAAGTCTTAAAGAATTTTTTTTATATTGAGTTTCAATAACAAAACTATAATATAACTGAGGAAGACCGAACAATCTTAATACCATGCCATCATCTTAAATGTTTTTCCCTTGAATCATAATAATTCCATTAAAATAAAATTAAAAATGTAAATGGCATAACAATCAAAATCAAATTTGTATGCTTTTATGTTTCTGGCTGATGGTAAACATATTACTCTTAAACAATAAAAAATGAAATAAATTCCTTTAGAAAACCTTGGAATGAACTTGGAAATGTATTCATAATACAATTTCTTATGTGTTGGCCGTGTAACTATTCCTTTTCAAACTTTTTCCAACCATGTGCGATGTCGCGGCCTTTCATCTTTTCCTAACTATCGGCCATGTTCCCTCTTCACAAGTTGTCGTAAAGTTACAAACTTTTAACAGTTCCCAATTGTCCAACATATTTAAGTTACACCAGTCGCTTCGTCATAGGTTATAGGAAGTTCGCAAACCCCGACCACTAGTTGTGAGTTTAGGATTTTAAGAGACTGGACGACTGGTGGGTCCCCTAACCTTAGTATAACTCCGCGTAGCACCCTTCCTTGTTGGGTCAATCCTTGTTCTTTTCTACGTGCAGGTTTGTACGGGTTGTACACAATTTTCAAGAGGAATGATGGATTTTCATTAAATGCACGTCTCATTGAGCCAATATGTTATTGGGGTGGCGGGCTTTCACGTGTTAATCTATAGTATCCTCAAATACGTTATTTGTCGTGCAAGCTTCATTTCTAAAAATGCAATCTGTGATTCGGAACCAGCTATCTGGAGTGAAAGCTACTGAGACAGAGCAGGGAGATTTCTGGGATTTTCTTGGGAGCTTCGAGAGCGAAGACATAAGCCCGTGGCAACAGCAACTCTTTCAAAACGACCTGATACATGCAGGGAGCTTTCCTTCAGCCATTCTTTGTCCAGAATTGGTGGTGGCTTGCGCAAAGTTTTACAACCCTCACACGGGATATCCAGGCGGCTGACGGAAAGTTTATTACAAAAATCAATTCTGAAAGCATTGCTCAGGCTTTGTGCATTCCTCATAGCAAAACAATGGAGAAACTGTCTGTGGAGACTGGGTATAAATATTTCAGAACGCACGAAGATTTTTGCCACAGTAGTATAGCCAAATCTTGGTTGAAGACGGAAAAAGGAGGTACCGAGAATATCGCCAGAAGATTAAAGGATTGGAAGCGGCAAAGAATATTGAAGAGGTCGAGGATGCGAGAGTCCAAGGGTCGGAAGTGGAAGAGGCATAAACTCTTTTATGAGTTTATTTTCTAAAAAGATTATTATTTTCCAAAAGACTTTTTATCAGTTTTAAAGACTTGGCAAGTAACGATTCTGAAAAACCGTTATTTGTAGTAGTTTAAATAGTAGGATGTTTAGATTTTCAGGATCTTTTGGGTGAACTTTGATTGACTCTTAAGAGCAAAAACACTACAAGTTTTATTTCTCAGTTAGATGTTTTGTTTGTTAGAAGTTTTAATTCAAGTTATTAAACTGGACTTATGCATATTTGATCTTTACATCAGAATGTATGAATGTTTTTCGTATGAAAGGATATTAGTAAATGAATGAGTTGAAGCTTATACTTTTCTATTATTTTGGATGATTGGAGGTCTTATCTGTGAATGAGATCTTATGGAATGTTGTAGACACTGTTAGTATTTTAAAGTTTCTGCATTTGTGAAGTTACTGCCTTATTAGCTTTCTGGTTAAAAGCTCGCATTTGATTGCTTTCTGGTTAAAAGTGATATTTAAGTTAGAAGTTCATTTTCAAATCATATGAAGGTAGCCGCAACCTTTGAAAATAAGTAGAGAATCGATCAATTGTAGACTTTGAGGTCGATTCAACTGTGGTTGCATTTATCACCTCTGTGGGCATGAGAAAATAGAGCTAGCTGATAAATTTGTTAACCAACAGATTTTTGGCGACTCTACTGGGGATATTGAATACTAATTGATCAGTCGCACTATGAATGTTTTTGTAAGCCTAAGGAATGGCTCTTCCAAGTAATGTAGCTTTTGTTGTCCAACCTGATATAAACTAGTTTGTGAACAATCTAGAAGACATAATAGAAGCCCTTAGAGCACTTGCTTGGCAGCAAAGAAGGTATGATCGTGATTTCTACAGAATAAGTGAAGTTTTAGATAAAGAAGAGGAAATGGCAGAAAATCTTGCTAGGGCCCCTAGAAATAACTGAATTTCTTTTAGAATAAAATTGGTGACTGAGTTTTATCCATATCTATAATACTGGATTCTAAGAGATTTGTTAATGTTTGTAGCTGGAATCGTATGATCATACATATAATACTTTGATATTGATTAATAAAATTATATTGTGTATATATATATATAATGCAAACTTATATTATTCTAATATATGATTGATTAATGAAACATTAACAATTATGATGAATAGACATGTCCCTTCAAGGGACATGTCTCTTCTAGTCTCTTTCTCAATATAAAAGAAAGAGAGATTGCTGCATTTGAAAGACACATACAACATAGAGTGCTATCACATTTGCAGCTATCCTAAAACTTAACATGGTATCAGAGCCAAGTTGCAGATGTAGAAAATCATAAAATTAATTCAATTTTGCACTCTTATTGGTCGATCTATCCAGAAATATTTACGGTGTAAGCCGTCTCTCCTACGACACAGGATATGGAAGATCTCCATTGAAATGGAAAGACGCAGTCAATGGAGAAGATCACGTCTATAATTCACGATTGCAGGGATCTTCAAAATTGTCGTGTTATCTCGCGTGGAGAGGTGTCACAATTGTGAAAAATGCAGACCAGTTCAGGCCGCTTTGGAGGCCGCTTTGACTACGAAACAAGGAGGCTATTTGTGGAGGAAGTGATGGATCTTGTGGAGCTGAATTCTCTCAGAAATGTACTGGTGGGGCTTCCAGGCGTCAATGGGCTGTCTACGGAGCAGTGCAAACGATTAACTATAGCAGTGGAGCTTGTTGCCAATCCTTCCATCATATTCATGGACGAACTGACTTCTGGACTGGATGCCCGCGGTGAGCCATAGTCATGAGAATAGTTAGAAACACAGTGGACAAATCGCGAATGGTTGTTTGTACAATCCATCAGCCCAGCATTGATATATTTGAAGCCTTTGACAAAAAAAAATTATGTTTGAGACCATGCAACTCTTCCACAACCCAAAGGAGGAAATCTAACATTATCGTGCCTTACTACCATTCAGAGATAATTATAATGTGAAGTATCAATACTCGGGTGTGACATTTATATATGGGCGACTATTATAGTTGGCTCGATAGATATACAAAGCTAGTGACAATATCAAGACTTTCAATCGGAAGATGTAACATCAGAGATCACATTGGGATCAGCATACAATTACAGTCTTATATCTGTCATTATCAAATGTTTATCGAGCTACCTATCTCTTGCGATGAAAGTGTTAGGCATAATATATCTGGATGCGTTCGAGACTTGGACCATATGTATTGTGCGTTAACAAGAATTCCAAATGCGCCTTAAAGGAGTGAGTGATATATATTTCTGATAACATGGAATCATGATCGCTGCTAGTTCTAATAACTGCTAGTATTTATTATTGGTGCATAACTACTAGATAAAGTATTCATCATGTAAGACTGATTATGACATGTGAAGACTTTTGTAATGTTAGAGAGATATAAGACCTCTGCAATCAATTCTATTACTTTAGACTACTGCTTGAGAAAAGATTACATGGAAGTAGTAGAAACAGTGACAAAACCGTCAATTGTCAGAATACTGAGCACTTGTCGTATCAAATTGCTGAATATTTTTAAGAGCTATTTTCTCCAATGTCGTGTGATTTGATGGAAGACATTCAAACAATTTAAAGATGAATTGATAAGTTCCTAGTGTTGTGTCCATCCACATCAAGACACTGTTGTTTAAATTATGAAGATAAAAGTATCTGAGTGTGAGATATGTCCAAACGTATAATTCTTTGAACTTTTCATAGAGAGCATGATCGACTCTTGATTCTTTTGCACACCCTGAAGTGAATTTTCTGGCAGCTGGGCATGACAGTGGGATGATTGTCTTCAAATTGGAGAGAGAGGGCCATGCCCCTTGTTATCCTTAAGAACTAAGTTGAGACATCATAAATTATAGAGCGTCACTTCTCTTGGAGAAATCAAGTCATTTCACAAGAAGACATAAGAATTATTCAATGATATAAGAGTGGGAACTGTACATTGTGGGGGGAAATAATAAGCAATGTTACATTCCCATTTGAACCATCTTTAGTGGGGAGATGATTAAAAAGGGGGGATGTCTCTCAAATAATCTGAGAAGGTATTTTCTGATTTGATGTATATGGACCTTCATTGAAGCAACTTGTGTCAAGGATGTTGATGTGCAGATAAGTAT
>MU226632.1:259529-272284 GCA_018584345.1 Thuja plicata
CATATCACGATCTGAGGTGATATGAAAATTAGGTATCACGATCTGAGGTGATTCCTCATGTCACGATCTGAGGTGATATGAAAATTAGGTATCACGATCTGATGTGATTCCTCATATCACATGTTAGCTGATATGTAAAATGGGTATCACTGTTAGGTGATTGCTCATATCACATGTTATTTGATGTTTGTCTTCACGAGGTATATGAGACTTCTTATCATGAGTTATGTGATACTAATCATTACGTATTATGTGATGTTTATCTTCACAAGGTATGTGGGATGTGTTATCACAAGAAATGTGATATATATATATATATATATATATATATATGATTTAATCTTCTCTATCAAGAGGGAGTGTTGATGTTTTGTGTAGCTATTGTGAGGGTCATAAGTGTTGAGAAGGGAAACCACTACACATTTTGTTTGATCATTCTCCCTGGCTAAGAGGGAGTGTTAATGTTTGTAGCTTGAGTCGTATGATCATACATATAATACTTTGATATTGATTAATAAAATTATATTGTGTATATATATATAATGCAAACTTATATTATTCTAATATATGATTGATTAATGAAACATTAACAATTATGATGAATAGACATGTCCCTTCCAAGGGACATGTCTCTTCTAGTCTCTTTCTCAATATAAAAGAAAGAGAGATTGTTGCATTTGAAAGACACATACAACAGAGTGCTATTACATTTGCAGCTATCCTAAAACTTAACAAGATTTACTAGGGGTGATAGAAAGAAAGGTTTGGTGGACCCAGATTTTGAATTCCTAGAATCAGTTAACTTCTCCGTTTTCTTCCAAGAAGGAGAGTTAAGTCAGTTAGTAGGTCCTCTTCTCCTCCCAAAGTCAGTAAGCCATCCCCTGTCGGTCTGAACTTAGCTTGTAAAGCCCTCATCTTGCACGGCGTTACAGTACCCCTCCAGGCAAGCTTTCGAACGCCAAACGCTGCGAACATGGCCCAACCTCGCCCTATCCCATGGGGCAATGCTATTAGGACCCTTGTCTTTCCCCGCAGGCACCGTAATGCATGACCTACCTAGAGGTTCTAGAAAAGTCATTCCCAAGTTTAGTGGTGATGGCAAAGTCTCTCCAAAAGAACATATAAATGCCTTCTTCGCTGCTTCCTCCATTTTGGCATTTCAACACCAAGATGTTTCTATGAGGTTATTTGTAGAATCTTTTACTAGCCCTGTTGCTGAGTGGTTTTACTCCTTACCCTCTGGTTGTATTAATAATTGGGATGATCTGAGAACTCAGTTTGAAAATAGATTTAAAACAACTGAGGATGATTCAAGTCTGGTGGCTCAGTTGGGATCAATGAAGAAAGAAAATCATGAGCCTATGAGAGACTTTGTGGCAAAATTTAATAAGCTATGTCAAAGAATTTCTGTGAATATGAGGCCAGGACAAGAATTGTTGAAAGCTATGTTCATGAATACCTTGCCTATTGATGTTGCTTTCACCCTCAAAAGAGAAAGAGCCGCTATACTGGAGTTAGCTCAAACTGTTGTTATATCAATTGAGGACGATCTAATCTTTGCAGGAAAATGGAAAAAGGAATTACAGACTGGCCAAGCTTCATCAGCCCATTCTACTGATCCTGCAATCCAAAGACTGGCTAATGATATTATTGCACTTAAAAGACAAATGCCTAAAAGTATACCCCAAGCTTATCCTAACTTTCAAGAAAGGATTACGGACACCTGGGAAGATTCCACCTTTGCAACAACCTACTCGGAAACTTGCAATCGAAGGACCTAGTTCTTCTAATAGGGGAAATTACTACAACTTCCATGATACAAGTGAACATGATGGGGCTACTTGTACGGAGATGCTTCGGTTCACACAAATGATCTTGTCTAGTGAAACACCTATTGGGCCTATTGTAGAAGAACCCAACTCTTCACAAGAGGCCAATATGAATTTCTTTGAGTATTTGCCATATGCCAACTGCACAGAGGATGTCTATGCTTCTCTTGGTAGTACAAATTGTGCGGTTCTGACCAGAAGACAACATGATAAGGGTGGGACAAGCAATTTGATTGCCACACCAAAGTACTTGCTAACAAAGAGAAAAAGGCAAGAACCTACTTCATCAAAGGTGCCACAGATAGAGGTAACCCTTCATCTTCTTCGTCTCTTACCTTGGAAGCTAGCTCTTTTGATATTGATGAGTCTTGTAAAAATACAAAGATACAAATTTCTCAAGCCGAATACCTTCATCTATATCCTACCAAGCTTGATAGGTTAGTCAAGTTTGTTTGGGGAGAAGTGTCCTCTTCGCAAAATCATGCTTAGTTCTCATGTGAAGAAAATAGTGGAATAGAAGAACCCGTGTGTGCCATGCAAAAGTCTCATACCCCTAATTCACATAGTTTGTCTACCTCACCAGAACCGTTTTATATCTCCGTATATATAACAGGTTATAGACTGAGTAACTGAATCATAGATTCGGGAGCATCTAAAAATGTCATGCCTGCGTCGGTTGCTAATTCCTTGGGGTTGTCTATCACTTCTTCGATGGGTAGGTGTTTTTCAATGGATGGTTCCAAGGTTCCCATCATTGGACAAATAAAAGATGCTCAAGTGGCCTTGGCTGCTTTCCCTAAGAAGAGGTTGAAATTAACCATTTTCGTGGCTGACATTCTTGCCAGCTATGGAATGCTACTTAGCATAAGTTTTTGCAAAGATTTGGGGTGAGAAATTCAAATGGAATGGTCTCACGCACTAATCCCAGTTGATGGAAAGAAAGTCCGCTTAAACATCGAGCCCAAAGCTAAGTTCTTTGTACTTAAATCAGGAGATCCGAGAGCCGACATTTTATTTGTTGATTCTAGTTTAGGCACCTATATGTGTTCATCTACTCCTACCACTGTATCTGAGCAGCCTACCCCTGATGTGTCAAATGAATTGCGGACATTAGAGTTTGATGGGAGTTGTGCTAGTGTTGGCTCTGGAGCTGGAGTTGTCTTAATATCTCCTAATGATTTTAAATTTCCTTTTGCATTTAAATTGGTTGCCAATACAAATAACACTGCAAAATATGAGGCTCTCTTATTGGGTTTAGAACTGGCAAATCAAAAGGGAATCAGGCAATTGAAAGTTAGGGGAGACGTTGAATTGATAGTCAAACAAGTGAAGATATATTGAATTGTTTGACGCCTTCAACATAGAATCAATCCCTAGGGGTCGGAAAATGAGCGGATCCGTTGGTCGTTTTTGCTTCTCTGTTGCTTCCACACCCGGACTTTGCTAATAAGAAGTTTCAGGTAGAAGTGGTGTATAGACCCAACGTTCCAGATAATGTTAATCAATGGCAGGTCTTTAATGATGATAAGCATATTCTAGAAATTCTTGAGAATTCTCAATCTTTTGCAAATTGTTGTTTTGAAGGAAATGGTATTGACATGGATGTCTCTGAAGGTGAAATACACCCTCTGTCAAAAGGTAAATAAGTTGAGATAATCCAGTTGAAAGGAAACAAGATTCCTAAAGGTCTAGTGTCTTTGGAGAACCTCTTCAATAGAAATGATTAGTGCCTGAAGGAAAGGGGCAAATCTCTAGACGTCTCATCCAAATATGAGCAGATTAATATTGGAAGTGAGTTTGCCTAAGATGGTAAACTTGGGCAAGTGTTGTTCGGTAGAGAAAAAGGCCAAGTTTACTCTGTCGCTGGCTTCATATCAAGATGTCTTTGCATGGAGTTATGACAATCTAAAAAAATTTAGAGGCGGTAAGTTCCAACATAAAATCCTACTGAAGCCAGTTACCACCCCATTCAGGCAAAAATAGCGTAGCTACAATCCCAAGATTCCAGAGGCCATTTTTAGTGAAATTGAGAAGATGAAGAAAGCTAAAGATAATTTATCCTATTCACCATTCGACTTGGGTAGCTAACATAGTCCCAGTCAGGAAGAAAAATGGAGAGATAAGGATGTGTGGATTTCAGAAACCTCAATCAAGCTTCTTTGAAAGATAATCACCCTTTACCCATTATGGATCAGATACTGCAAACAATGGCTAGATCTGCAATGATATCCATGCTGGATAGATTTTCATATTATAATCAAGTGGAAGTGGCGCCTGAAGATCAACATAAAACAGCTTTTACCACTCTGTTTGGAGTATTCGCTTACAATAGGATGCCTTTTGGTCTTATTAATGCAGGAGCCACCTTTCTAAATGTCATGGATTTGTCTTTTGGAGACTTCAAAGATAAGACCATAGTAATATATCTGGATGACATGACAGTCTTTTCTAGGAAGAGATCTGACCACCTGCATGATCTTGAACTGGTCCTGCAGAGAGGAAGGGATTTCCTTGAATCCCAAAAAGTTTGTTTTCGCAGTAACAGAAGGAAAACTGTTGGGTCATATTGTCTCCCAAGAAGGAATCAAGATTGATCTTGAAAGAGTAAAGGCTATTCAGCAACTCAAGCTACCAGCAAATAAAGATGGAGTACACTCTTTTTTCGGCCAGGTTAATTTTCTTAAAAGGTTTGTGCCCGACTTTGCCGAGCTAACTAGGCCCATTGTTGATATGATGAAAAGCAACCCAGTTTTCAAATGGAGCGCTGAAGGTAAGAAATCCTTTGTAGATATTAAAATTGCCATTACAAATGCGCCCACGCTAACCCATCCAGATTTTTCAAAAGATTTCATCATTTACAACTATGCCTCAAAGCATACCCTCTCAGCCATTTTATTACAAAAGGATGATGATGGTAACGAAACACCTATAGCCTTCATGAGTATACCACTTAAAAAGTACGAGCTTAAATATTCTTCTTTAGAAAAACAGGCCTATGCAATGGTGAGAGCTTTGAAAAATTTTAGGTTTTACATTCTGCACTCACTCAGTGGTGTATGTTCCTAAAACTGTTGTGAAGAGTATTTTAACTCAGCAAGATGTAGGGTGCAACAAGAGAGGCTCGTGGATTGCCAATGTGCAAGAATATGATATAGAGATTAAGCCTACTAATCTAGTAAGGGGTAAGGGGTTGGCTAAGATGATTGCTGAAAACAAATGTATGAAAAAGATCTCCACATGGTTTTATTCACAAGTACTACAAATGAGTGGTTTTCGGATGTTTCTTACTTCTTAACATATGGAGAAGCTCCAAAGCACATATCTTCTCAGCAGAAGAGGAATTTGAAGTTGAAGGCACACAAATACATTATTTGGGAAGGTGGCCTTTATAAAAGAGGGATTGATGGTACTTTTCTCAAATGCGTAGACAAGGAGCAACAGAAGAAATTGCTCACAACATTCCATGATGAAGCATGCGGAGGTCATTTCTCAGCCTCTGTAACCGCCTTCAAAATTCTTTGTCAAAAGTTTTGGAATATTTAAAGATGCTTATGAATGGGTAGCAAAATGTGAAAAATGCCAACTTTTCACTGGGAGACCTCAATTAGTTGCGTTGTTGTTGAGACCTATGGTTATTGATGAAACTTTCCAGCAATGGAGTATGGTTTTCATTGGTCCCATTAATGCAAATTACAGTGCGGGGCACGCCTATATCCTGATAGCAACTGACTACTTCACTAAGTGGGTAGAAGCAATCCCTGTGAAAAAGACTACTTCCGAAGTAATGTGCACATTCTAAAACAAAATATCCTAGTGAGATTTGGAGTACCTAAAAAATTGGTTACTGATAATGCAAGTTACTTCTCTAATGAAATAAAGTTGTTCTGCTATGAAAATAATATCAGCTTAAATCATTCATCAGACTACTACCCTCAAGGGAATGGTCAGACATAATCTAGTAACAAAAACTTGGTGACTATCGTAAAGAAACTAGTTGATGAAAATTAGAAGGATTGGCATAAGAAGCTTCATGATGCACTATGGGCTGACAGGGTTACTTACAAGAGAGCTATTGGTATGTCCCCTTTTCAGTTAGTGTGTGGAATAGACGCAACGCTTCCTTTGCCTTTGAAACTTACAGCCTTAAACCTTCAGAAGGCAATTGAAGATGAACAATTTCAATCAGGTATCAAAAAAAGGATTATGTACCTGAATAAGTTGGAGGAGCAGAGGGAAAAGGTGGTTGATACCATCGAAAGACACCAAAGCATAGTGAAGATCTTTGACAAGAGGTCTTGGCAGAGGGATTTTTTTGTTGGAGATATGGTGCTTTTGTGGGATAGAAGAAGGGAACCGAAAGGATTGCATAAGTTTGATTCTCTATGGAAAGGCCCTTTTAAGATCAAACAGGTTCTAGGCAATAATTCCTTTCTGCTGGATTACCCTGATGGTACTCCCATGTCTCTTGCCTATAATGGGCAAGATCTAAAAGCTATCTAATCAAGTTTTTCTCTTCTCCCTATATATAGTTTCATGTTTTCCTTAGGGTTAGTGTGTTGTTTATTTCTGTCTGCGTCAGTGTTTTGACTATGTCACCCAATGAATAAGGCTTTGTCGTGCTTTCTTGGATTCTCTGCGTCCTTCTAGTCCTTGTCCCCTTTTAGAGCCGATGTTGGTCGTGTAACTATTCATTTTCAAAAAAATTCTAACCATGTGCGATGTCGCGGCCTTTCCTCTTTTCCTAACTATCGGCCCCGTTCCCCTCTTCACAAGTTGTCACGGAGTTACAAACTTTTAATGGTTCCCGATTGTCCGAGATATTTAATTACACCAGTCGCTTCGTCGTAGGTTATAGGAAGTTCACAAAACCCGACCGCTAGTTGTGAATTTAGGATTATAAGTGACTGAACGACTAGTGGGTCCCCAGACCTTAGTATAACTCCGCGTAGGACCCTTCATTGTTGCATCAGTCCTTGTTCTTTTCTACGTGCAGGTTTGTACGGGTTGTACACATTTTTCAAGAGGAATGATGGATTTTCATTAAATGCACGTCTCATCGAGCCAATATATTATTGGGGTGGCGGGCTTCGCGTGTTAATCTTTAGTATCCTCAAATACACTATTTGTCATGCAAGCTTCATTTCTAAAAATGCAATTTGTGATTCAGAACAAGCTATCTGGAGTGAAGGATACTGAGACGGAGCAAGGATATCTCTATGATTTTCTTGGGAGCTTCGAGAGCGAAGACATAAGCCCGTGGCAGCAGCAACTCCTTCAAAACGGCCTGATACATGCAGGGAGCTTTCCTTCCGCCATTCTTTGTCCAGAATTGGTGGTGGCTTGTGCAAAGTTTTACAACCCTCACACACAGGATATCCAAACAGCTGACGGAAAGTTTATTGCAAAAATCAATTCTGAAAGCATTGCTCAGGCTTTGTGCATTCCTCATTGCAAAACAATGGAGAAGCTGTCTCTGGAGACTGGGTATGAATATTTCAGAACGCACGAAGATTTTTGCCGCAGTAGTATAGCCAAATCTTGGTTGAAGACGGCAAAAGGAGGTACCGAGAATATCGCCACAAGATTAAAGGATTGGAAGCGGCAAAGAATATTGAAGAGGTCGAGGATGCAAGCGTCCAAGGGTCGGAAGTGGAAGAGGCATAAACTCTTTTATGAGTTTATTTTCTAAAAAGATTATTATTTTCCAAAAGACTTTATTTTTATCGGTTTTAAAGACTTGGCAAGTAACGGTTCTAGAGAACCGTTATATGTAGTAGTTTAAATAGTAGGATGTTTAGATTTTCAAGATCTTTTAGGTGAACTTTGATTGACTCTTAAGAGCAAAAACACTGCAAGTTTTATTTCTCAGTTAGATGTTTTGTTTGTTAGAAGTTTTAATTCAAGTTATTATACTGGACTTATGCATATTTGATCTTTGAATCAGAATGTGTGAATGCTTTTCATATGAAAGGATATTAGTAAATGAATGAGTTGAAGCTTCTACTTTTCTATTATTTTGGATGATTGGAGGTCTTATCTAGGAATGAGATCTTATGGAATGTTGTAGACACTATTAGTATTTTAAAGTTTCTGCATTTGTGAAGTTACTGCCTTATTAGCTTTCTGGTTAAAAGCTCGTATTTGATTGCTTTCTGGTTAAAAGTGATTTTTAAGTTAGAAGTTCATTTTCAAATCATATGAAGGTAGCTGCAACCTTTGAAAATAAGCAGAGAATCGATCAATTGTAGACTTTGAGGTCGATTCAACTATGGTTGCGTTTATCACCTCTGTGGGCGTGAGAAAATAGAGCTAGGTGATAAATCTGTTAACCAACATTATGGTAGACTCTTATTTAGCAGACTAACACTCTGATTTCAATGATCAAAAAATCTCATGCAACTTTCTGGTAGTGTTACAGAAAACAGATCTGATTTTTTCAACTGCAGTTTTCAAGTATATGTAAAGAATTTCCATTTCTGGACATGAAGTTTAATATTTAAACATAATTTTTCTGGACATAGAAGCCTCAATTTTTTCCTCAGCAATAACTGCCAGAAAAAATGAGCATGGTCATATATAGGTCACGATTGAGGAAAAACACTTTGATAGTGTACATTATGAAAAACAGATAAAGAATTCAAAAATAAAAAACACACTCTTGCACAGCAGCAATAAATAGTTTAATATATAATGTTTTTAAATGTTTCTTGTTTACATTCACAATCACATAAATACCTAGCATCACATTTGCATGCCATCCTTAAGCGAACTGCAATTCTATGTTGTCATTCACGGGAACAATTTTTTTCACTCCTAAGATCTCTAAAATCCATTACACCTGTTCTATGAGACATTAGGTCATGACTTTCACTTTTTCTTATGTGAAAGAGAAAATAATAAATGTACAAATTTATTATATACTTAAGTTACATACAGGGCAAACGCATTTCCTCCTAAGCTGCAAGCTCTTATCATTCAAATGAAAACATAAAGTTCTTATGAACAACTGATTCAAGAGATCAACGGATTGATTTGACAGGTGGAGGCAACTTATATTGACTTATGGTCTTATCTTCTTTGTTTCAGTCAAATATAGTAAGAGAGATAATCGGCAATGTTGCGAGTGAGTGCACTAAAAGTTCAAATTAAGAGCTATAACCTAAATTGAAACAACTCCGACATAGTGCTAATAAGATAGATAAATATTTTTAAAAGATGAAACATGTGGAAAGCATAAGAGGATTTCTGTTTCCACACTCTACAACAGTGATTCATAACTCGCCACGAGTGTTGCGAGTTTTGACAACCTATGGGCCGAGTATAGCTGGGCGGGTTTTCATGACCCGCTGGGTCATGGGCCATGACACGCATGGCTCGCAGAGACAACGGGTCATGTGATGACCCACCGAGTCCGTGGACTATGACCCAGTCGGTGACAGTCACGGCTGCCAAATTTTTAAAAAAAAACAAGCACTTTTTCCTAAATTTTTTTTACGTGTGCTTTCTAATTTTCCCTAATAAGGCATTCTAATTGCTTGTTATGAGAAGAAGAGAGGAAAAGTGAGAGAGAGGAAGAAAAACAAGAGGCCATAGGTTCGCAACCAGGGAGTCCACAAAATCACATTGGGGAGGCACAGGTTTGCATTGAGAGCATCAAAGAGTCCATAGCAACTGTTCCAAGACTTCTCAACTCATTTGAAAGAGGCAAGTGTTAAATTTTGTAGATTTTGTTGGTTTTTTTTTGTATGTTTATGGATTTTCCATTTTTTTTAAAATTTAAGTTAACTTTCCAAATCTTGAATGTTTTCTATTAAAAATTGCATAGTTCAATGAGAGAAGTAGAACAATAGCAAACCCTTGATTTTTTAAGAAAAAAATGTAAACATGTTTTTACAGTTTTTTCTATAAAAAAATGTAGGGTTTGCTGATTTTTCTAAAATACAATGCACATTTGTAATTTTGTTCGTAATTTTGTCTTATTGCAACAGCCTTCAAGTTTTGAAAACATTGATTCTTCCCAATGCCTACAAAGTGTGAATCTTGGAAATATACTGAAGAGTTTCCTGGTAGACAAAAAAACAAACAAAATGCATATTTTGTAAAGAAATTTTTCATGGTGGCATCAATAGGTTTAAATACCATATTGTCGGCATACCTTGCAATGATGTTGACCCATGTTTATTAGCAACTCCCGAGGCAATTCGTTTATGTTATGTCCGGTTGGAAAAATATGCAAAAGAAAAGGAAACTAAAAAGAGGCTGAATAAAAACCGTATTCTTGCCAGCATTTTGGCTGCCTTTTTTCTCGTAATTTTTTTTTTCTTTAATTCAATGTTAGATATATATTCCTCAACATTCTAACCAATCAAATATACCATCATCAAGATGGATAAAAATAATGAACCTATCAAAGAAACATATAAGATGCAAACAGTCATACAATCAATTGTAACTACAAAAAAGTAATTAAATTGAATATTCTGTTTACCAGGCGTTGAAGTATTTTTAATGTGTTTATGATGGATTTTTAATGTGTTTATGATGGACTTCCGGATAAAAGTTAACCCAAGACCATTATATTTAGTATTGATTTGCTCGCATTTATTGATCTCCACTGTCTCCCTTAGTTTTTCTCTTATAATAATTTTCAACCATGATGATCTTTATGTCCTCAATTTTGATATTATGTTTGATCGTACAAACATGCTTCGCCAAAGCCCGTCACTTAATCTTTTTACGGAGCTCTAGTCCACCTTCTAACATATCTATCCATATTCACTTGAGTGATCCCAAGGGCGAAAATAATTTTCGCATGTCGTCTTCACCCAAAAATCATTTTCTTCATGCGAAAATATTGCATATCAAGAGTTATAACTCAAATTGATTCTACAAAGTGTGGAAAACCAGCACTAACAAAAACAAAAATACATACATTAATATATCTCTAAACTCTAATAAATCAGAGAATTCGTGTTAGAATAGAGATCTGCACACACGATTTCCCCAAATTAAGAATCATAATCCAAATTGAATCAAATGCTTGGAACAACAAGACTAAAATCTCACATTAAGAGCAATACCAAATTGAAACAAAAATTTGGGCAGAACAGTGCCAATACCCATACTTTTTGATAACGGAAACAAGCACAAAATGTTTTTAAAATCTAACGACCCGGAGAATTCATTTTAAAACAGATGTATGCACAAATAATTCCCTAAAAATGTCTCATACTAAGAGCTATAATCCAAACTGAATCAAGAATTTGGTGAAAGCAGTACTAATATATCATACATAAGAGCAATAAGCGAATTGAGTCAACGAATTGGGGCAAACAATGCTAACGCTACATACTTCTTGAATTGAGAAACATATAAATAGTGGCAAATGTTTGGGCCTACAGTCCCAAACCTTCAAAAACTTGCCATCCATATTTTGAGTCAGTCGTGCAACGCTCCTGGATGTGAGTGTAATTGGTCCATGTTCGAGCACATCCACTTGAAGAGGCATAATAGATTGTCTGTGGAGAGGTTGAATGATCTTGTCTTCGTTCATTACAACCTCCGTCTTAGGACCAGACAGATTTTGGACACTGACTCCTCTCTGATCATTCTAGTAGAGATCGATCCAGAGTCCAAGTGGCTCCCTGAGTCTACCGATCTTGTCTTCACTGAGGAGGACCATGAGTGGGTTGACCAGGCAGACAGAGAGGCTGAGGCTGTGGCTATGGAAGAGGAGGATAGAGCAAGATCAGCTTCCCGTGCAGCTGATGTTGATCAAAGTGGCACGTCATAGGCAGAGACTATGGCTTGTCAGTCATCCAGGACCTACCTTAGACGCATTTGTAGGAGGCATACAGACTACTTTGAGGTTGAGCCTGAGCTAGAGCCTGAGCCATAGACTTGTTTTTGTTTACACATATGTTTGGGAACATTGTATGTCATGGATTTCATGGATTTTATAAACATTTGACAATATTTATAATTTTGCATATCTATGTTTTCTATTTCCTTCAGCTACAATTTACGTTTTGTTGTGAGGTTTTCACACCATCGCTCCATTGTAAATGGGGACCCCCTCTTTTGCAAGCAGTAGGAGTAGTGGTCTTAGGTTGTCTTTGTTGGCAATAGTTTTCAAGCCCCTTGGTCCGGCGAGTGAAGTTTGAGAGTTGGTTTTGGGCAATTTTGGCCTGTTGGGAACTCAAGTCTATCTGGAGCATGGGCGAGAGTTGTGCTAAATCTTTCAGGAATATGGGATCAAAACCAAAGGATTTGTGATGAAACAAGTTTAAACCCTCTGAGAATCCTTGTTTCAGCTTCAATTCAATCTTAGAAAGTCGAAATAGATTGTGGGAGGTAGCTTTGCTGAAGGCGTGCTGAATCCTGAAATTTGGCTAAGTCCTGAAATATTTTTAAAACCCCCAAAATCTAGAATCTGCACCTTAACTCCTATGAAGCTGAAACCTATCTCAAACATCCTGGAAGGTATTTATACAAATATAACTTGAAGTATAAGAAATTAAATTAAAACAGACTTATACTTAAATGTTATATTTGTATAAATTCTCTGCCCCTGAACTGAAAATTGGCTAAGTACAAAGTGCAAATCACTGTGTCCAATGACTGGGCGGATTCCGCCCAACCCTTGGACAGGCTGTCCAAGGTGCCCCTGATTTCCGCCCAACCCTTAGTGGGGATGGGGGCAAGTCAAGAATTGTCTGGTGGAGTGTTTTGAGGAAGTTTGGGATTGATGTTAGATGTTTGATGGCATTTTGAGTGAAGAGGAAGTAGTGAACCCATTTGGAGAAGTGAAGATATCCTTTGGGCGGAAATGTCCAACCCCTTGGACAATTCCGCCCATGAAGATGGAGGCCAGCCTTTCCTTCTTCCCTAGACTCCTCCCTCTTGGCAATGGTAGTGATGGTTTCC
>MU226632.1:285335-307895 GCA_018584345.1 Thuja plicata
CACCTTTCCACCATCAAACTCTTCATATTTTGAGAACCAGTTTCGATGAGAGGTCATGTGAAAAGAAGCACCTGAGTCTACCAACCACACATCATCAGATGCATGGGCTACCAAAGCTGCAATAAAATCATCTCCACCTTCTTGAGATTTTTCAGAAGCTGAATCTGAGCCTTTCTTCTTCTTCTTTGGTTCTTTGCAGTCCCTCCGGAAGTGCCCAGATTTATCACAGTTCCAACATTTTGCCTTGGACTTTCCAGGAGTCTTAGAACTCCCACGGGATTTAGATATGCCCTTCTTTGACTTATTGTCATTCTGCTTTCCTTTGTCGTTGGATCTCCCATGAACAACAAGGGCTTCCTTAGACAAATCCAAAGTCTTTCTTCACATCTCCTCAGATAGCAGCGAAGACACCACATCATCCATATAGAATGTGACTATAGTACTTCCAAGAGCCATCACAAGATGGTCCCACAAATCTGACAAGGAAAAAAGTAGGGTCATACATCGATCCTCCTCCTCGATCTTGGCAGCGGATGATGCCAACTGTGCAATCAATAAATTGAATGTGTTGAGATGATCAGTTACGGATCCACCTTCCTCCATTCTTAAAGAATACAACTTCTTTCATAGGAACAACTTATTCACTAGAGATTTGGCCTGATACACAAACCCAAGCCGTTTCCACAAAGAATTTGCAGTAGTCTCATCAAGAACATTCAGAAGAACGACATCTGCTAGACAGAGTCTGATGAGACCCATAGCCTTCCGATCCTTGATCTCCCAATCCGCTTGAGATATCACTGTAGGTCTCACATCAAGTGAAGTAGCCTCCCATAGATCGCGGTCTTCAAGCATCTCTTCCATCTTGAGTTTCCACAACTCAAAATTAGTGTCATTAAATTTCTCCACCTCCATTCTACTGTATGAGGAACTTGCCATCTCAATTTGCAAATAAGATTCAGAATGCTCTGTGATAAGGCAAAATTATTGCCTCTATTTTGTAAATACTTTGTTCTAGTTTTTGAGAAACATTTGAGAGCTTAGCCAGTCAAAACTTGTGATAAAGTCTAGATAGAACTGATAAACTATGGGTAGATGTTTTTGACATACTTTGCTAATATTATACATATAGTGCAGTATTTCATAAAACCATCAAAATATATGTTCTAATATCTAGATATTTAATTTGATTAAGCTTGTTGCATGAATATTTTCGCATCATAACTAACTTGACAGGAGAGAAAGCGGTTGGAGAGTGGTCGACAGCATTCAAGGAAGACTGTTGAGGACCAGCTATGGCAGAGTGATCATTACAGCACCAAGAAACATGGCTGCTACAATGGAGCCATTATTCCAGGATGTAGGGATGTAGTGTGCCTATATTCCCTCTACACTTTAGTTTGTTGAATTGGTCGCCCGAGCTTCGTTACCCACACCGCGGGCTGTTGCATTTCCATCTTCTTCTCCAGCATGTTTTCAGCAAGATAGTTTCTTTTCTATTTTGTAATAAGTGTTCGATCCTCTATATATAGGGATTGGACCAATAGTTTGAGGTTAGCTAGAAAATTAGAAACATAATTTTTTGAAAGAAAATTGTTGTATCTTGCAGCAATCTATTTCAAGTTCCATGTCTTGTTTCTATGTAATGGGTTTTTAAAATACAATGAAGTAGTTCTTGGTTTACATTCTGTGTTAATAGATTAGCAGAAGCCAACCAAGGGGGCCCACTTGGGAGGTGGATTGGGTTAGAATAGAATAGATTTCATTTCCATCATTTCTAGTATTTCAGATAGAAGTTAAAATTTCTTCATGCAGCATCTGCAAGAATAGTTATAATGGATGTTTTAGGCTGAATTATAGGTTTCAGTAGAAGTTTGCAATCTCTAGCATTCATTCCAGTAAGAAGATAAATGTATTATTTTCCTGTAGCACTAGCATAGGTTTCTTTTATGCATTTTTACCTTCCTGCAGCATAAGCAGAATGACTCCTTAAGAAACCTAGTGCACATATCGTGCCAACCATTTCAAGTATACGTCCCTGGGTTGACAAGTTAAATGCACCTCATAACGGGAGAAGTAATCCTTAGATTGAATGAACCATTCCTAAGAAAGGCCTTGAGCATGATTATTCCACACCTATTGTGAGGCGGTTCATTTTTGGCGCCGCTGCCAGGGATGGTGTCAAGCTAGGAATATTTTTGAGTCATTTTTCATTCCTAGATTAGTTTTTAGATTTGTATCTCTAAAAATTGCTTCACAAGCGTGAAGAATTCAAATTGCATGCATCGAAGAGAAAGGCGATGAGATGAATATGGCAGATTTCTCCCAGTAGAGCCTGCTAATTTGAATGAGGAAGTTGAAGAAGTTGAGTTACCCTTTGAAGACGCAAGCCCCGACTTTCCTGCATCATCTTCCTCTAGAGTAGAACCATTTGATGTAAGTGGCTTCTGACCTTTTGCAGAAATCTTGGCCAGATTTCTAGATAATTCTGGCCCAAATCCACCTATTACTAACAATCTAGTAGCTAATGCTCCTTTCCAGTAGCAACCCCATAATCAAATACCTCTAGTAATGGCACATCCTACTTTTCCATTTCCTCTCCCAAGCCTTATAAACAATGCTAATCTTAAAAATATACCCATAGCTGCTCTTCCAAAGTTTTATGCTCTTATAATAGAAGATCCTAACACTTTCTTGTTTGAGTTTGACATACTCTGTCGAAGCTTTGACTATAATACTAATGCCCATAAGCTCAAGTTGTTTCCTGCAGCACTGAAAGAGTCAGCCTTACAATGGTTCATGGGCTTAGGAGCCAATGCAGCAGGTACCTAGGATGAGATGTAGATGTTGTTTCTGCAGAAATATAAAGATTATTGCAAAGGCAGTGACCCAAAAGGAGATGATATCTTTAGGATGTCTCAAAAGGAAGACGAAACAGTGGAGGACTATGTTTCACATTTTTTGGACACGATGTAGAAGAATCCCCAGCATGTTCTGGCAGAGGATTCACAAAAACTAGTCTTCTTGAGGGGGGTAAACGACAACTGTCTAGAGGCATTAGACTTGATGGCTGGTGGAGACATATCCCAATCCTCTTGGGATGACCTCAAGAAAATATGTCAAAACTACTCAAGCTCAACCGTGAAGAAAGGCAGAGGATACCACTCCACAGTCACAAAAGGGATTGGTTCAGGCATTTCAAAGCTGGAGATATCTAATTTACTCATGGATTTCAAGCAAGATATTATAAATGATGTAGCTACACATCTTGACACAATGACTGCCAAAAAGAAGCATGCAGAAGCTGAATCACAATTGGCTGAGTATTGTCCACGCTGTTGCAAACAAAAGAAAGACTGTGGATACAAGCTGGTATCAAACTTGGAAAATCAACATTTGCTGACTGACTACATGAAGATAGAAGGAGACAATGATCAAGTGTTCTTCGTTGCTCAACATTGACCATGGGCTTCACGACAAGGTATGCCACAAGATCCTCTATAGTTTTCAAATTATAACAATAATTAGTGGCAAAACCAAAATTATCAGAACACTTCTTAGTACTCTCAACCTCAATGGCAAAACCAGCAAAATACCCAATGGCCTAACCAGCAAAGTAACCAATGGCAAAAACCAGCAAAATACCCAATGGCCTAACCAGCAAAGTAACCAATGGCAAAAATAGAAGAATAATCAATGGCCTAATCAATAAAACAACCAATGGTAAAACCCGCAAAATAACTAGTGGCCTAATCAGCAGAATCAATGACAACCACCGCAAGAAAATTGGCAACAAACTAATCAATGGAGGGGGCCTCCACAATGGCCTAACCAAAATTTTGGCTGTCCACAATTACCACCTCCAGTGCAACCACCTGCAATAATGCCACCTCTTGCAGCAACTAATGCTAATCCAAAGCCAACCCAATTGCCTACTCAGCCACAACCAAATCCAAACAATAAACAACAGCAGCAGCAAACGTACACTACTGACACTCAGCAGTGTCCTACTTATTCAGTAGAAATAGTTGATATCCATTTGAGGTCCGATACCACACTGCTTGCACCTGAATATCCTATTATTACGAAAGTTGCAAACACTCCTGCAGCACTACTTCTATAAGCTACACTACCAAATACCAACCAGCCGACTGATATACCCAACAGAACTACTATCCAAACTTCAAATCCACCCTTTCCACATAGGCTAAACAAAGAAAAACTTATATCTCAAGAGGAAGAAACATTTGATATCATTGAGCAGCTGAAAAATATGAATATTCAAATTCCACTGTTTCAAGTTATCAAGGATATACCTGTTTATGGAAAGGCTATTGAGGAAGCATGCCTTAAGAAGCCAGGGCAGAAGAAGAAGGATCCTCAAATAGTACATGTTGTAGGGAAATTAGCAGATATCATGTTAGGAAAGGTGGTAATACCCAAGTATTCATATCCTGGCAGTCGAGTAGTCAACCTAATAATAAATGGATAGACTATGAAAAATGCTCTAGTTGATTTGGGAGAAGCAATAAATGTGATGACTAAAGATACAATGCATAGGCTAAGCATAGAAGGCTTGAGAACAACAGCCATAGTATTACAACTTGCTGATAGTTCAACTATTACTCCAGAGGGTCTCATAGAAGATGTGATAGTAACCTCAGATTCATGGGAGTATCCTGCTGATTTTATTATCTTATCACCTAAAGTAAACTCTGCTAGCTATCCTGTAATCTTGGGAAAACCCTGGTTAGCCACCACTGATGCCAAAATTAATTGCAAATCAGGCAATATGACAATTTCAAATGGTCAAGCTATAAGGAAGTTAGCCCTATATCCTCCTGCCCAACCCCAGCTAGACTTGGGAGAACCTATTTGGCCAGACTTAGGAGAAGAGAAGGAGGAGCTGAATTCAGTAGCCCATCCCATGATGTTGCATAGGAAATCTTTTCTAAAGATGCAAGAGGAAGATGATGTGATACAGAGCATTCTTACCAATGAATGTATTATGGCTAAAGATGTTTCAGAAAGTTCTATTTTACAGCTATGTACTTATGAGGACTGTATTTCTCCAGCCAACCCTGAAATGATTGATCAATTACTGGCAAGTGAAATAGTTAGAAGTCCAGTGCCTGAAGTGTTAATGGCAAAGCTGACAACAACAGTGGAACTGTCCTCTGGACGTAACCTGCATGTAAAGAACAAGTTGCCTCAATCATAGCTAGCATTGTTAACCAAGCTCCTTAGTCAGCATGAAAAAGCCTTTGCATGGGATTATGGAGATATGGAGGGACTCAATCCAAAACTCTGCACCCACAGAATCTACATCAGTGATGGAAGCTTGCCACTTCATCAACCACAAAGGAGAATAAATCCAGCACTAAGAGAAATAGTTAAAACCGAGTTGCAAAAGTTATTGGACATTGGATTTATCTATCCAATCTTAGACAGCAAGTGGGTATCACCATTGGTAATTATACCTAAGAAAGGAGGTAAGTGGCAGATATGTGTGGACTACAGAGAATTAAATAATGCTACAAAGAAGGACCAATTTCCTTTACCTTTTATTGACCAGGTCTTGGATAATTTGGTTGGAAAGAAATACTTTTCCTTTCTAGATGGATACAGTGGTTACAATCAGATAACCATTTCCCCCAAAGATCAAGAAAAGACCACGTTCATATGTCCTTGGGGCACATATGCCTATTCAGTATTACCATTTCGATTATGCAATGCACCTGCTACCTTTCAAAGAGCTGTGATCAACATCTTTACTGATATATCCCATGATTGCATGGAAATCTACATGGACGACTTCACTACATTCGGTGTCACATTTGAGGAAGCTCTGAAGAACTTGGAGAAAGTACTGATTAGATGCGAGGAGTATAACCTGTCCCTCAATAGAAAAAAGTGCTTTCTGATGATGCAGGAAGGAGTGGTGTTGGGACATTTTATCTCCAAAGCTGGAATCCAGGTAGACCCTGCGAAGATAGAGGTAATTCTCACACTCCCTATTCCCACTAAGCAAAAATAAGTTAGATCTTTCCTAGGTCACACTGGCTATTATAGGAGGTTTATCCAGAACTTTAGTCAAATAGCTAGTCCTCTATACATCTTACTTACCAAAGAAGCTAAATTTGCTTGGACAGAAGAATGTGATGAGTCCTTCCTGCAGCTCAAGTCACTTTTGACAACTGCACTAGTACTTAGGGGTCCTGACTGGAATTTTCCATTTCACATTCATATAGATGCTTCATACTATTCTATAGGTGTTGTCTTAGGAAAAAAGACTAAAAACCTTGAAAATGCAATCTATTATATCAGTAAGAGTCTACATGGACCAGAGTTAAACTATACAGTGACTGAAAAAGAACTGTTAGCAGTAGTTTATGCTCTGAACAAATTCCACCATTATGTGACCGGTTATCCTATCTTTGTTCATACTGACCATGCAACAATTAAGTATCTCATGAGCAAACCTACCATTACAGGCAGGTTAGCCAGATGGCTCCTTCTTTTGCAGGAATTTGATATAACAATCATTGACAAACCAGGGAAAGAAAACGTGGTAGCTGATAATCTATCAAGAATTCATTATGCTGAGGAAGATACCACTTTGATAGATGATGCATTTCCAGATGAACATTTTTTTCATATTGCTGTCCAAAATCCATGGTATACAGATATAACTAATTACCTAGCAGCTAATAAAATGCCAACACATTTCTCTTATAAGGATAAGAAGCTGCTTGTGGAGAAAAGCTTTCATTTCTCTTGGATTGATAGCACATTATTTTACACTGGACCTGACCAAGTAATGAGGAGATGTGTGAGAGAAGATGAGACATATGACATTCTTCATGCATGTCATAATGAACCATGTGGAGGGAACTTTGCAGCAAAAAGAACAACACAGAAGATTTTGACAACTGGCTACTACTGGCCTACACTTCACAAAGATGCAGCAAGTTATACAAGAAAGTGTGACAAATACCAGAGAATGGGCCGACCAACAAGATCAGATGAAATACCTTTAAACCCACAGGTGGTGGTAACACCATTTGATAAATGGGGCATGGACTTTATTGGCCTAATAGACCCTCCATCCAATGGGAAATCATACATTTTGGTATGCACAGATTACCTGACCAAATGGGTTGAAGTCAGAGCAATGAAGCATGCCAGAGATCACAAAGTTGCTGAATTTTTGTATGAAGAAATTTTTACTAGATATGGTGTGCCAAGAGAACTTGTTACTGATCAAGGTACATAATTCACCTCTAATTTGATAACATAGCTCATGAAAGAATATAATATCAGACATCGGAAGTCAAGCCCCTATCACCCCCAAGCCAATGGACAAGCAGAAGTAACAAATCAGGAAATAGAAGCAATTTTAACAAAAATAGTTCATTTGCATCACCGAGATTGGAGCAGCAGACTATCAAAAGCCGTCTGGGCATATAGAACAACATGGAAGACCACCACTGGATTCACTCCATTTGAACTGTTATATGACAAAACAACAATGCTACTGATTGAGTTTGAACACAAAACATTAAGAACATCGCTGGAGTTAAATATTGATCTTCCTGCAGCACAGAGAGAGTGCTTGTTGCATCTCAATTCTCTGGATGAAATGCGCAAGTCTACCCTACAACGCATAGAAATTGTCCAAAAGCAAAGAAAGCAGTGGCATGACTCCCATATCAAGAATAAGAAATTCAAAGTTGGAGATTGGGCATTGTTATATGATTCCAGATTCCAGAAGATACCAGGCAAGCTGCAGACACAATGGCTGGGTCCATATGAAATAAGTCATGTATTTACAAATGGAGCAGTCTAGTTGACCACAATTGACCCTGTCCACTTCAAGCTACTAGTCAATGGCCATAGACTAAAGTTGTATCACCAGCCACAAACGAAAGAAGACTTCCTGCAGCAATTCAACCAGCCAGTTTTAAAGGATCAACAGGTAACACTTCCTGTAGCAGAGGGTGTCAACCTTCTTCCTGCAGCTCTTCAATAAGAATTCCTTCGAAGCATGACCATAATAAAAACTTTATGTTTACATAAAGTTCAAATTCTCCATTCACTTTCTAAATTCTTCTTTTTTAACCCACTTCATTTCTTAATCTTCCATCCACTCACCTTCCATGTCATCATATTTCTATGCTTACAATAAAGAGATAGTGTGCTGATGCATGCCGACTGCCGACGCCGTCATTCCACTCCCGCCAATCATTCTTGGCACGTGCGATGAATAATTAACAGGTACGAGCTTCTCAAATTTATTTCCATTTTTAGTGCATGTATTTAGTTGGTTATATCGAATACTGCAATAAATGTATCATTGTCGCCTTAATCCAGTTTTGTACCTTCTACCAAGTCTGACAAGTGAGGACACTAGTCAATATTTCATAGGGGGCGGGGAAGTGTGCCAATTTTTAAAAAAATTCATTTCTATTTACTCATTAAAATATCCTCAAATCTGTACTTCAGCATTGCCTTAATTAAAATCTAGCTACCGCATCACACAAGTGTCAAATGTTAGACTAGATGTGACCCAGTATTAAAACCATGACATAACTCTCGCTCTCGCATGAACATCTATTATTCATTATGGTAAAATACATTATTATTTTTCATATCAAGAATACCAGAAGAATGTGAAAGAGGATCTGTGGGTTTACAAGAAGTATTCTAAAATTCAAAAGAGAAGAAGGTAATTATCAGAAACAGAGCAAAGGATAAATAGAGTAGAGGCTGAATTTGGTAAAATGGGGGGCCAACTGCAGTGGAATGAACCAGTGGTTCATGGTATTTTACTATCTGATATTGAGGTCGTAAGAAGATTTAATGCCTGTGGATGGCTGGGGTATTTCTTAAAATCGACGAAGTTTGATGATGAAGCATCAACAGAATTCACAAGCACATTTGATGAGGGCCAAGCGATGGTATGGGGGTTGACAGTCATTGCAATAGAGGAGTGAATAGCGGAAGTGACTGATTTTCTAGTAGCAGGGGAACATTATCCTAATGCCCATGATGCCAGGTCAGCCAGGGCACAATTCACCTTACCAAGAGACCCTCCATTGGAAATCACTAAACAAGGATGCAAAAGGATATCCATTCCTCCACCATACCAGGAGTTGGCTATGCACATTATAAGGTATTTCACCCGTGAAGGGAAATTCTCTAATTTACATGCACATCATTTTAAGTTGCTTAGTTATGTACAACATAATATCCCAATGAATGCACCCAATTTTCTATTTAATATGTTGTGCATTAGTGCCGAAGAAACCCAGAAAGGGAAAGACAACTCTGTTACTCACCATGCCCTGATTAAATTACTCATAGAAAGATCTCTTAGGGATTCCTCCCCTATGACATGGGCAGAGTTTGTCCATCATAAAACCCTTCAACCTCAAATTGCCCCTAATGTGCAAATTAGCCAAGATAATGCAATTTCCCCTGACCCAGTTGTTGAGCAGAGTGCCCAAGGGGCAGAAACCGAAAATATACAAGAAAATGTGCCTTTAACCGCTCACATGAGAAATATACCTACTATCACTCGAACCAAAAGAAAATGGAAGTTAGTAGGAGAAACTTTGGTTCCTGTAGCTGAACCATGAAACTCTCAAGTCCCGAAAAAGAAAAAAATGAAATCAGTTCCTGCAGCCACTACTCCTGCAGCAGAGAAAACAAAAAGGGTTCGTAAGAAAAAGGCTGTAGAAGTTGAGGAAATCCCTGTAAGAAGGATTCCTAGGATGAGAGGGTAAATTCCTAAAGTCCCCACCGAAAGCCAGCCCTCTTCCCCCAAACAATTTGAGGAGGAAACTCCTATCCATATTGTTTCGGATGATTCTCCTAGTCAGTCTAAGATTCCCGACATTCCTCAAAATCTGGAAGAGGAGTGTGATGATGAGACAAATGTATGTCAAAATGACCTAGGAGTCAGTCATCAAGATGTGCCAACTCATGAGGAAGAAACCCCTATAGCTCACCAGCTGCCTTGCACAAGAAATGCTTTAGTTTCCTATAGGCAAACTTGGTTAATAAAATTCTTAGAGCAGTTATGGAAAGAACAAAGGAAGAAGAATAACCAAGATGAAAACAGTGGTCCAATTACTCTGCAAATGCTTATTTTTCAGTTATATAATAAACATGTGCTTACAACCACTCTATATGGAGAAGAGAAAAGGAAATTGCAGAAAGTAATAGCAGAACAGGAAAAGGAAATTGCAGAATTGAAAGATCAGTTGGAAAAATAGAAACAGAGAATGGAACATGCTCTTAAACTAACTGACCAGGTAATTGCTTGTAGACCTCCACCTAGGGTCTATACTATCTGTCTCAAAGAAAAATTCCTTCTATTTTCATCATCCCTACATAGACTGAATGGAATCCCTTGCCTTACATAGGGGATATACACCTAAGGGCCCTGATGTCATGGATGCACAACGAGGCTAACTATGATAGGCAGTTGGGGAATTACAGAGATATTGAGAAAATATAACCCCTACCCTTAAGAGCAGAAAGCAGTCGACCAGAAGTATTCCTCAGGGATTGGTTCAGACTGACATATGGGAATGTTAAAAATGAAATTAGAGATAAAAATTTTAAACTCAGAGCAGATGTGTATGCAGAATATGACAACATGTCCTATTTTGTCTTCCAAAGAGCCTTAACCGGTGCTAGACGTAGATGGGGCAGATTATCAAAGGTATTTAAAAGATCAGAACCACATAGCCCCATTAACCTTGAAGTAGCTATACACCGGGCACCAAAATACATAGCGCTGGGTAGGCAAATTAGGAAGGAGCTCTGGTGTCTTCTCACAATGCAGCTGCCCATGCTCCTATGGCCCTTGTATGATATCAACACTACCAGACTTAAAAGGGTGTAGGAAGATCACAGAAGGGAAGTTTGGGAAAGAACAAGAGGATTCTACTACTCCTTTAAGAGCCAGAGGCGAGGAAGAACTGAAGTTGGTGATTATAGGTCAATTGCCAAAAGGTGTAATGCTTGAGGACAAGCATTTGATTAACCAAGGGGCAGATGATAAGGCCAAATTATTGCCTCTATTTTGTATAATTTTAAATACTCTATTCTAGTTTTTAACAAACATTTGAGAGCCTAGCTAGTCAAAACTTGTGATAAAGTCCAGAGAGAACTGATAAACTATGGGTAGATGTTTTTGACATACTTTGCTAATATTATACATATAGTGCAGTATTTCATAAAACTATCAGAATATATGTTCTAATATCTGGATATTTAATTTGATTAAGCTTGTTGCATTAATATTTCTGCATCATAACTAACTTGACAGGAGAGAAAGTGGCTGGAGAGTGGGCGACAACATTCAAGGAAGACTGTTGAGGACCAGCTATGGCAGAGTGATCATTATAGCACCAAGAAACATGGCTGCTACAATGGAGCCATTATTCTAGGATGCGAGGATGTAGTGTGCCTATATTCCCTCTACACTTTAGTTTGTTGAACTGGTCGCCCGAGCTTCGTTACCCACACTGCGGGCTGTTGCATTTCCATCTTCTTCTCTGGCATGTTTTCAGCAAGATAGTTTCTTTTATGTTTTGTAATAAGTGTTTGATCCTCTATATATAGGGATTGGACCGATAGTTTGAGGTTAGCTAGAAAATTAGAAACAAAAGTTTTTGAAAGAAAACTATTGTATCTTACAGCAATCTATTTCAAGTTCCATGTCTTGTTTCTATGTAATGAGTTTTTAAAATACAATGAAGTAGTTCTTGGTTTACATTCTGTGTTAATAGATTAGTAGAAGCCAACCAAGGGGGCCCACTTGGGAGGTGGATTAGGTTAGAATAGAATAGATTTCATTTCCAGCATTTCTAGTATTTCAGATAGAAGTTACAATTTCTTCCTGCAACATCGTACCTTGTGAGTGTTCTTGCAACATCTGCAAGAATAGTTATAATGAATGTTTTAGGCTGAAGTATCGGTTTCAGTAGAAGTTTGCAATCTCTAACATTCATTCCAGTAAGAAGATAAATGTATTCTTTTCCTACAGCACTAGCGTAGGTTTCTTTTATGCATTTTTACCTTCTTGCAGCATAAGCAGAATGACTCCTTAAGAAACCTAGTGCACATATCGTGCCGACCATTTCAAGTATATGTCCCTAAGTTGACAAGTTAAATGCACCTCATAATAGGAGAAGTAGTCCTTAGATTGAATGAACCATTCCTACGAAAGGCCTTGAGAATGATTATTCCACACCTATTGTGAGGCGGTTCACTTTGCACAAAAAAACTCCCACTCAACTTGAGATTAGCTCAAAAAAACCCTACCCAAAAACTAGGATCAAAAGTTGACTAGGCTCTGAAACCACTTGTAAGGAAACTCAGGTGCGGAAATAGCTTCCTACACTAATCTCTAAAGGAAATTATTGTGCAAATTCTTTTAAATCCTTACAATTTTAGATTTGTTAACAAATTTAACAATGATATTGCAGCCATATACCATGCATATAGAAAATAGAGAATGACACAATGATTTACCCTGGGGAAAACCTTTCGGTAAAAAACCCCAGCACTCCAAAACCTGCACAATGTATTATCTTCAACACAACGGTTACAACACACTTGTAATGCAAGTTATTTCAGGAGACAATCGACACACAAAAGACAAAACTAGTAGCACCAGATCATACCAACAATACACTCTTTTCCTATGTCTGTCTGCAACCCTAAAAAAAATGCTTATATCATGCACTTTCCTTTTTAGGGCAACTTCCAAATATAGCTGTATTAGGGTTTTACCATTCTCCGAGAAAATAGGAACCCTAAAATTTTTTTTGCCCATGATTGTGGAAGAGTGTACAGTACTCAACTTTATCAGTTGCCACATGTCATTGCATGTCTTTACCCATCATTAAATATTTTATAAATAGCTCTTACATATCATAGGAATCTGTCATAACCATTTCAGCCATGATCTCCTTACACACAATTCAAGACACCGACACATCAAGTGGAGTGACACATCGACATGCCAACTAGACATGTACACTCACACTTAATTACATTATTTACAAGAAATACATTTTACAAAATAAATAATAAGAATAGGAATTATCCAAAGTTGATACACCTTATTCCTAACAGCTTTAAGGTTTCCCAAAAGGTGGAAATAGAGGGAGACTATTGTTGGCATAACTGATGCAGACTGAAGTTGAGTATGTTACGATGTTGAACTGATGATAGGTTGCTTAGTTATGATGTTGTCATTGATGTCAACTTAGGGTTTGTTGGTTGAAAGTGTGCCTATTATGCTGATGTATGTTCAAGAGGTTGAATCTAGAGTTGTGGTAAGAATTGGTGTGTGTGATCATACAGGAAGACTCAGTGATGTCTCTATATGCTATTTCTATGACCACACAGGTTGATCTTATGAATAGTGTGTGTTATGATTCATTGAAGGTTGACAGGTCAACATGAAGAATAGGATGAGGCCAGAAAGAAATGATTTGATGGTTGTGTCAAATAGGTTTTGAATGAGATGCTGTCGTCATGATATTTTTATCTTTACTATGTTATGAGGTTGTTGTTGCGACCGCATCATGATTTGATGACCGGAAGACCAAGCTTCAAGTGACAGATGGTTGTTCAGCAAAAGGTTGAATATGTTCTTAGAACAACCAGTTAGATCCTTGACCAGTGATGTTAGATCAAGTTGCGATGAGTGATTACATGTTCCAAGGATCATGGTGATGATGATGATTGACAAGGATTGATGATTTGGCATGTTTATGATCATTTATGATATGATTTCTTGGAGGTTGTGCAAGAACATTGGAAAGTGTATTATGGTTTAAATTTTCTCTGTCAAATCGATGTGTGATGGATTTGAAGGCTGACCTGAGTTAGTTAGAATGTTTTTAGATAGATTGTTAACACATTTTAGGGTTTTTTCATTGAGCGAGAAAGATTGTAAAATGTTTTGTAAGGTGGTTAATTACCCTGATGAACTTATAACGTATAAATATGTAAAATGATGAACTGTAAAAGTGTAGATCATTGATACAAAGGTGTGATAGAGAGAAGAGAGAAGATATAAGATTATCTCTATGTGAAGTAGAGATTGAGATTAAACTAGATTTGTACTAGTAGAGAGTGTTAATTTTTCATATCATTTGCTTGTTGATTCCTAACTACTTCATCAAGTTAAATCCCTTAACTGGGTAGATCCTAACAGGATTGAATTATAAATCCCTTAACCAGATGACTCTTAAATTAGGGTTTGAAATGCTTTAGTCAAGTTACTCCTAACAGGGTAGAGCTCCTAATAGGGCTAGAGGTAAATCCCTTGACTGGGTGACTCCTAACAAGGTCTTTCTCTTAACCAGGCATTGTAAGCTTTTAACAAGGCTAAGATCTTAATCGGGCATACTTTAGAAGAGTTCATATTTTAGTGGTTGTCATCCCCACACATAGTTTTCCCAGTTGGGTTTACATGAGAAAATCTTTGGTGTTATTGTGTTGCATGGTTGTGGATTCTTATCTTTACTGTTTAGTTTTTCATGCAAATGATGTCTATTAATGCAAATGGTTGAATGGTTAAGGAAAAGTTTGAATTGTTAGATTACTGATTCACCCCCCTCTTAGTAATCTTGGATCTCTTAATACTAACAACTATAATTTATTATAATACATATTGTAAAATAATCAATCCTCTATTTGGAAAATTAGGAATATCATAGAAGATTGCAGATCTATTGTCCAAAGATTTACTGAATTCCATAAAAGGTATATAATTTGTTGTCATTATCAAATCATCTACTCACTTTGACCATTAAGACTGTCATAATTCTTGTCTTTGTTTTCTTTTGTCTACATACTTCCACTTAATTTCATCTCATCTTGATGCTATTAGATATGTAATTTATTGTGTGGGGTGTGTTACTATTGCTTGAAGTATTGCACAACTCTACTATTTCATATTTTGTCCAACAAATTTAAAATTCCCTTTCAAAAGGAAAATTTTGGTTATGTCTAGTTGTATATAGCTTCAAATAATTTTCTAAATTTTTGTCAAGTTTGTTTCTTATATTTCATTTTAAGAATCTTAATGCATTAAAAATGCTCTCATCCTCCACCAATCCCATTATCGATATTTGACATAGAATGCAAAGTTTGAAATATTTTTATATTGCATGATGCAATATTTCACTTTGACTTAAGATCGCGCATTTAGCTTTGGTATATATTCATCTTGGAAGAGATTGTCTATGATTTTAAATATTTGATCTTAGTGTTGCAAAATTAGATAGCTACTTTATAAACGTGTAGTGCATAAATTGTAACTCCTTACAATTCCACGCTCATGTTTTGGGCCCTTGCTTTAGTGTTCCTTTTTTCTTATATTATCTCAATATTATTTGGGCTCTATCCTATTTTAAATTTTAAGGTACATTATTCCACACTTGAATGGTTCAATCCAAATTCAAATTCTAGATCCAATATTAGGGTCATGTTATCTCACTTTCCACAAAATTAGGGTTTATTTTCTTGGGTCACTATGGGTTAGCCATGATGACTAACTCTTTCTTGCTATATTTTTTGGAGAGTAATGTGTTGGCTTTAACATTGTTGAATTTGGTCTTGAAATTTGGATACAACCATTGGAAGTCCTCCAAAATGAAAAAAAATACCCCAAGAACCCTATATAAGGCATCCCATATAATTCATTTGATCATCTCTTCATATGATATCATTATAATTCAAGAGTAAATATTTTTCTATCAAGAGCAGATTTAAGTACAAGGAGCATCAAGCTACAACAAGTTATCTTCAGGTATGTTTTCATGCTAGATTTTGTTATGATTTATCATGATATTGTATCAACACTTAGGAGATTTATCTAATGATAATTACAACACCAATATAAAGCTATGATCATTTAAATTTAACATCTCAATCAAGAATTTTATTTTAGATTAGCCTCTTCCATACCAAGGTTAAGCTCTGTTTTATAAACAATCATTCTTGTAGTGAAAATTAACACCTAACCATAATTTGACTTAGGAAAGCCCCTATATATCTCAACACAAGTTTCATCTTCTTGTGTATAATTCCAAGCTCAAAAATAGGTTCCATCTTAGTTTTTAGGTACACAAGCACAATGTAGACAAAGACAAGCTACCAGAGAAAATTAAGTACCAAAAGCATGGTCTAAGGAACCTAGTGCCCTAGTCCACTGGGTATATGGTACCTATCACTATATTCTTGATAATTTGAGTTTAAATTTTATATGAAGGAAGTTTTAAGGTTTTTAGGCTCAAATTTAACACTCATTTCCACCTAGACACCTATCAAGATTATGACACCTAGCTCCAATGTCCATTCATTTTGAGTCTCACTTGCTATTATGGGTTCCTCTTTGCACCTAATTTCTATTTATGTACATCTTAGTTGACTTTCAATTCTATATGTCTCTTTATGTTGATTAATGTTAATTTTACATCCCTTTGCCTAGTTCTTTGCATTTTCATATATAGATCATTATCCAATCATCAACATTAAAAAAGTAAATTATAGACCATAATGCCTAGCTCTCCTAAGGGATTGAATTTGTGTGTAATTGATTTTTCCCCAATTAAAGAGTTTGGAAATTGTTCCTAGTTTGCATGTTTACAAAATTGAGCCCCATTTCCATACATTTCAAAATTTATATTTATTTATGTATTGCTCTAAATTGTAAGCACCTATGTGTTATACAATTTAATAATTATTTACCACTTACCTTACTGTATTTACATCATACATTTGTATTTTAGGACTTCATAACTGCACCATAATTGCACTTAAGGTATACCTGATTAAAATTTATGTCCTCTAATCCCTCTAGACTTGTGCAAAATCAGGGTAGGACCTTATTTTTAGGTGTCCTCCATAATTTTACCTCCAATCACAAAATTCACTTCACCTCCTAGGTCCTATATCACCTTCTTATAGCCTCGGAGTTCATTCCTAACATCAGAATTAACTAGCTATTTGGATCTTGCATCTGTGGACTGATTGTGACCCACCAACCAAGATCTGCCAATTTCTTAGGTGGAACAAGTTGACAAGTTGACTTATTCCTAGGATATTGTGCCCATATTTAGGGTCGGGGTCCATCTTGGAGCATGTGCAAGGTTTTTTGCATTTGCAGTCAACCTACTTAATTCTATCTCCTGAAATCACTATAAAAGCAACCTTCATGTCTCATTTTGGAAAGAATGAAATCAAGTGCAAGGTGAAAGCCCCAATTTGATTACAACACGAAATTGCAAGGTGGAAGCTCTATTTTTATGACATCCAAATGAAGTTAATTTCTTGCTATATTCATCCGTATCAAAATTCTACAAGCATTCAAGACATCCAAATATATCAATTTCTACATCATCGAGGAGTTTCAAATGGATCATGAGGATGGCTAGGAGTACCCTTTCCACCATGGGTTTGGTACAAGTTCCTTGTTATTTTTAGATCTATGCATTGAATCTTTATATATTCATGTTTGCATCTTGGATCTATGATTATTTGCATGCATTCAATCATACACTGATTGTATTTACATGCTAGGGTTTCACTCTATCATACATAGGGTTAGGTCTAGGCATTTTCTCAAGAATTTTAGCTCATTAGAAATTTAGACATACTCTATGATGCAAAAGTTGTTAACCTTATTATGATGAGATTACTAAGAGGGGAGGGGTGAATTAAGAATCTACCAATTTCAACATTTAAACACTTTTCACTTATCTACCAATACAACAATTTAACAATCAATTAAACAAGCAACCACCTAACATTCAACACATAAACACAAGATTTTTGGTATCATGAAAACCCAAACTAGGGAAAAACCATGGTGGGGATGAAACCCACAAATTTGTACTCTTCTGAAGTATGCCCTGTGAAAGGCTTTACCATGTTAAAGGAATTTACATATACATGACAAAATGTAACCTTGTGAGAGGATTTACCTAAAGCTCATAACAAGATTGTACCTTGTAAGAGGTAGCCTTGTGAGAGGACTTTGAACACTTAACACAATGTCACCATATATGATTTCAATACAATACAAATATGTTAAGATCTACCCCACTTGAGGATTTCTAGCACTCTTCTGTAGCCATCAGGAAACAATAGGTAAGAATGATCTGTGTAATAGAAACATTCTCTGCTTGATCAGATCCTTTGTGTCTTAGAAAAAATTCATCACATACCTCTCTAGCTCTGAGATGGACCGCACCTTCTATCTCTACTTCCTTCTACACTGACACATGATCGTGTTAGAATAACTAAGAGGGAGGTGAATCAGTCACCTCAAAAATTAATCCTTAAATCAACCCAAAAACTTATTACCACATTTATAAGCCTTTAGTTATCTTCACTCCTACAAGATGATTGCCTTGATATATTAGTAACAAATAACTACTGCTCGGATTACTCTTTCAAACCTTATTCTTACTTTTACCGATTAGCAGTCTTTCTATTTATCAAAATATAATAAATAATTAGTGTATACCGATCAATCCAGATTTACTTATGTGAAATGCAAAACAATAAAGTAATGACTCATAAACACATTGACACATGGATTTTTAACATGGAAACCCTGTTAAGGGAAAAACCATTGGGACCGGTAACCCAAATTTTCACTCTTCTGAAGTGAGCTAGGTGAAGAGCCAACCCTGTTAAAGGTTACAAACACACTGTTAGGTGTGACCTTGTTAGAGGATTTAAATGAATAGTTTGTCACTTAGTATCTGGCATCTAATGCTACCATCCTTGATCAAACACTCACTTGGCCTGTCAATAGGTATCAGGCATATCCAATGCTACTTTGTATGATCAAAATTTTTTATACTCCTCGGGATGTATCTCAATTAGAAAAGACTTTTAAGTTCTGCTCGATTAAGAAACTTGATGCTTCAATGGTTAAAATGAAACAATAAATTGATTTGTTCACATATACAAATAGAATTTCAGATTTTTAGATTTATTGTAAGAACATTACCTTTCTGATCAATGTTATCAATTCAATACCATTGCTCCACACTGTTCTGCTCTGTGATGTTGTATCATTCTTTATCGGTGTCTGCAGAATTTAGCTCTTTCCTCAGCTTGATTGATCAAGTCTGAATGAAGACTTTCTTCTCCTTCAGAATCTCTTCAACATCTATTCTCTTGTTACTCCCCTAATTCACATTGAATTAGCTTTTCTCTTATATAGACATGATTTCACTGTTTCTTGGCTTTCTTGATCTTGGCATGATCCACAATTCTTACCAATTAGATTTAAATAAAAAAATCATGTTTTATCTCATAGAGATCTTCTTGCCAACTGGACTAAGCAGTTTTAAATCCTTTACTTATCTATGGCTTTATCTTGTCGATTAAAACAATGATAAGTACTAGTTAAGTCTATATTTAGCTCTTGACAGCTAAGCCTTTTGTCATTTCTAAACTCTTTATTTTATCGGTCAATACTTTAGTTAGTCATCAGTAACAACTGACTGTTCCATCAGTGAGACTTCAGTTGTCTTTGGGATCTCCATCTGTCGATGTTGTCTATCCATCAGGCAACACTGTAATTTTGTCCGTCGGGTTACACTGTGCTTTGCTCTTTGGGTAACACTGTGACTTTACTCTTGTTGGTTTACTCTGTTCTTTGGTGTGCACTCCATCCGTGTATATAGTCACTTTTTGAATACTTAAATTTTATGCATTATTGATAGCATAGCCTTTGGTTCATTGGTTCTTTGAAGTCTTTAGCAGTATGTACATGACCATACAGATTATATCAATTTGACATCAATGAAAATACAATATATTAACTGATTTAATGTCTTGCATTAACTTTCTATGTCTCAGTGATCATCAACTTAACATCTTTAAACATTCAATCAGTTATAGTTCATCAATCTCTCCTTTTGGCATTGATGGCAACATACTACATTATCACAATATATTATCACTAATACAATATGAAATATAACAGTTGAATTTCATCAAACTACCAATCTTATGTACTATAACTGATACAAATATATGGTCCTCGATAAGCTCACATAGCTTAGATTTGATTCTTGCAGCTCTCTTTTTGTTTTCAATCCCTTTACTGGATAGATGTAGAATCTTTCTTCTTCTGATGTGATGTGTTCTCTTCTTATGTCAAACTCTCTCCCTTTGTTTGTTCTTTTCTTTTGATATCTCTTTTCTCTCTTGACATCAATCTCTCCCTTTGTATGTACTCTCCATTTATGGTTACATATCTCCCTTTGGATAATGTGATAATGGATATAATTTCTCCCTTTGACAACAATGCCAAACAATTCTTTCTATCCATTCAATATATTCCTTGAATTTCCAAATCCATAAGCAATATAACAACTCTGATGCTTAGAGTAGATAAATACCTTGTTGTGTACTGATGTATCTTTGAATTCCATCTCTTTTATTGCATCAACATGAATGATATTCTGATAATATGTAGGTTGATGCAGCCTTCTAGTCATCTTACTGGCTAGTAGACAAGGGTCTAACCCCTAGTCTCTTTCTCAAGTACTCAAATGTATCTTTGGGCAGTGGCTTGGTGAAGATATCAGCTAATTGTTCCTTTGATTGCACATACTCAAGTATCACCTCCTTTTCTTGAACTTGTTCTCTCAAATAATGATACTTGATAGCAATATGCTTTGTCTTAGCATGCATGATTGGATTCTTGGAAATGTTAATTGCAGTGGTATTATCACAATAGATAATTACTGGTTCAAGAATTTTCATGTTCATACCTTCCAGTAACTGTTTGATCCATGCAATATTTGAGGAGTTTGTAGCAGCAATAACATACTCTGCTTCTGCAATAGACTCAGAGATGCATCCTTGCTTTTTGCTGATCCATGTGACAAGTATGTCACCCATACAGAATGCTCCTCCAGTTGTGCTCTTTCGGTCATCAATGTTTCTAGCCCAATCAACGTCGGTAAAGACCTTAAGTTCAAATTTGCCTTCTCTTCTATACCATAAGCCATAGTCCTCGGTATTCTTCAGATATCTTAGGATTCTTTTCACAATAGTCATATGTGATTCCCTGGGATTAGCAAAAAATCTTACAACTATTCCTACTACATGTGCAATATCTAGTCTAGTATGTACAACATACATGAGTTTTCCAATCATTGATCTATACAAAGTCTGATTTACCTCAGGTGACTTGTCCTCCTTTGTCAGCTTACATCCAGTTTACATCAGTGTTCCAATTGGCTTGGAATATTCCATCTTGAATATTTTCAGCATTCCTTGATGTATTTGGATTGTGTAATTAAAATGCCTTCATCTTGTTACATGATCTACAGACCAAGAAAGAACTTGATCTCTCCAAACATAGACATCTCAAACTCTTTTCTTATTTCATTTGCAAATGATTTTCATAGCATATCATTGCCTCCAAATATGATGTCATCAATAAATATTTCAGTAATCAAAATGTTAGCATCAATATCTTCCTTCAAATAAAGATTATTGTTTTCACTAGTTCTTACAAATCCAATACTTATGAGATAGGAATGAAGTCTTTCATACCAAGCTCTTGGTGCTTGTTTCAATCCATACAAGGCTTTGTGTAGTCTACATACCATGTTCCTCTTGTCTGTATCAACAAACCCTTCTAGTTGCTCAATGTATATCTCTTCCTCAAGTATTCCATTTAGGAATGCAGACTTGACATCCATCTGGTATACCTTGAATCCTTTAAATGTAGCATAAGCAAGTAATATTCTCACTCCTTCTAGCCTAGAAATGGGTGCAAAGTTTTCTCCATAGTCAATCCCTTCTTCTTGTGCATACCCCTTGCAAACTAGTCTTGCTTTGTTTCTGGTGACTTCTCCATTCTCATTCAGCTTATTTCTGAATAGCCATTTGGTACCGATGACATTCTTGTCATCTAGTCTCGGTACAAGTGTCCATGTCTTGTTTTTCTCAATTTACTCAATTTCTTCATTCATAGCACTAATCCATTCTTCATTATCAAGTGCAGCATTGATGGATTTTGGCTCAAAATCACAAATTAGACATCTTGTGTTTAGAGACTTACTTCTGGTTCTCATACCAGCCTTCTTGTCTCCTATGATCTGGTTCTGTGGATGGTCCCTTCTGACATACTTGGCAAGTACAATTTCAATTCTTTGTCTACCATCTTAATCATCATTTTGTCCTTCATTCTAATCTCCATTGCTTAGTACATCATCTTGAGCAAAACCTTGATTTTTGGTATTTGCAGCCTGATGCTCGGTTGCAATATTCTATTGCTCGGGATCTATACATTGTTGTTCGGGTAGAGTGTCAGGTTCTTCATTGTAAACAAACCTGTTGTATTCCTCTGGTTCTTTTGTGCTTTCCTTTTCATTCTTCTCTGCAAATTCATCTATCTTTACATTTTCACTTTCAACAATTTTTTTAGAGGCTTTATTGAGACATTTATAAGCCTTGCTCTTGGTGGAATACCCTAGAAAGATACCT